>JASXSY010000151.1:0-137280 GCA_034509805.1 Sipha maydis
TATAAGCCATTTCAACGAGTATTCCTTGACGTAGTGGCCGATTGCCAACCTCAAATAGGAATAACTCTTATATCTTAACAATTCAGGATGACTTAACCAAATTTTTATTTGCTTTTCCACTTGAGAATCATCAAGCTAATACAATAGCTAAAGTTTTCGTTGAGAATTTCGTCTGTATACACGGAATCCCTATTTCAATTTTAACAGACAACGGACCTAAATTTGTAGGTGCAATTTTTACACAAGTATGCAAACTGTTAAAAATAGAAAATTAAACGTCCAGCCCATATCACCCTAAAACTAACGGGGGGCTTGAAAAAACGCATAGGGTTATTAAGGAAATGCTAAGGCATAATGTAAACAAGCACGCTCATAATTGGTGTGAAAATATACCTTATGTAGTATTTTCTTTCAATTCTGCAATACATGAGAGTACACAATATCAACCATATGAGTTATTTTATGGAAACCCAATGCATATACCGAATATATTTCAAAATAATTCGGAGACTAGTTATAATTATGATAATTATGCTTTTGAAATGAAACAAAAGATGCAGTCAGCATATACTTTGGCTAGGGAAAATCTTATTAAAAAGAAAAACCTAATCAAATTGTATTATGACAAAGGACAAAACGCCCAATCGATACATATTGGTGACAAAGTATTAATAATAGATCACGACCGTAAGAACAAGTTGACACCATTATGGGTGGGACCATACAAAGTAATAAATCTTGTAGGAGATTACAATATTAGAATACAAAAAGAAAAACGAATAAACTCGTTACATAAGAATAATGTCAAAATATTCGTAGAATAAGAGTCCTGTTCGATATTAATGATACCTATAATATAATGTAGCAACGTAGATTAAGTAAATAGTATTAAGACAAATTTAGCAGTTTTGCGACCATTAACTCTTTCTGATTTGATATGCATTTCTATAATCAAGAGAATAAAAAGTTAAAGTTAAATCAGATGAATGACCCGTTATATCAAATACCAAAATAATCAAAAGGATTTTATTTTAGAAAAAAAAAAAAAAGGGAAAATTCCTTATGTGAGCAAGGAAGTCCATTATTCCTGACAAAACTGCATCATGTGAAAGTAATGACCTTAAGTATGATTAATAAAGCCTTGGATAGTTGTATTAGTTATTTAAAAAATAAGCCTGATAAACTTCACCCTTTACTCGATCAGTATAGAATAAGTCTGTTTTCAAATAACAGAAATCTTAGCGTCCAGAACATAAAAAATTATCTTAACCGAGGGAAATATAAAACCATTGTAGTTTTTTTGAGTGGTAGTACCGATAGAGAGATAATGGTGAGAATGGGGCTAGGCCATTACAAAATGTTAGAGCTGATCGCTAGTGACGAATATAACAAACAGGAGTTTTATTTACAATTAAAAGATATGTCAACTAAGGGAGTAATAGTATCTGAGAATATAGGTTATATGAACAAAGGAGGGAACCTTCTTAATTTGGGTTAGGCGCATCAATTAATTTGCTCTAAGAGTCATGCAATTACGTACCTACATGATCCAACAACGGACGTAAAACTAACCAAATGTATTTTCGATAAGTTGTTGAGAACCATGACCCATAAAGGTATATATATCTAGTTTATAAAAAAAAAGAGAAAAAAAATAAAGAGAAAATTTTATATATTTTATATGTGTATGTGTATGTATAATACAATAAAACTGGGTCATGAGGACGTACATTAACTAATATCACTTGTCACCCTGTTCAAACTAAACTAATATGAAAATCTATTGTAATGTAACTAATAACATATTTATTTATATGCATAATAATAATATTCAAATAGAACTGATAATATATTATGTGATATCAGTCTCTATTACTTATTGTATTTTTATTTTACTAACAAATATACTCGGGCCGATTGTAAATGGATTGGAAGGCTTCATCTGAGGGGATAAACCCCTGTTTTGCAGGGGAGGTGTTGTGGACCAATGGTGACCCAGTTAGAATAATCAGTTTCAATATAACTAATACACGGATGTATGTGTAATGGGGTCTCCATAGGCCACCACGATAAGACCTTCCGATCTATGTGTCGCGCGCCGACGATTGTGGGAAGACGACGGAGAGCCGATCGTCAGGCGGACAGTCTGAACGGAGATCTCGCATTAGTAAGTGTGGTTCTGACGGTTCGGCTCTAGTCATCCCTGCTATGTTGAACTATTTTATAACCATATATGTAATAATAGCTGTTATATTAATTATATTCGTTTAAATAAATCTAATAATTATAATACGAGTTGTTCTCATCATTCTTTTATATAATTATCATCTGTGCCGTTGCTCGCCGTTGTCGGGACGCAACATGGTTATTATTAAGATTATTGATAATACTTCCAATATTAAAGTTATGTATATTAAGTTTAAATGTATTTCTTTGTGTGTTTCATCTTTTTGTCTTTTTTCCTCTATCTCTATTAATTCCTCCACATTTTCCACAGAATGTGCTAACCCTGTTAAATAATTAATCTCGTACCAGTTGTGTCGTTTATATAGTTTAGTTGTGCCAAATACATTTGTTTAGGAAATCTAGTAATTAACCCACTCATATTAGTAATAGGTACAAAGTCCACATATTTTTTATTTGTTATTTCCTGTGTAGCAGTTAATATTACGTTTTCTGCAGAAACCTCACATGATGTGTCGTTAATTTTTATTATTCCTGTTCCCTTTATTCGTATTATGGGTACTTCTTCGAGATTTGCACAGTTGATTGTAAGCGTATCATTTGTAGTTGCAAATAGCCACTCGTTTCTGAAACGTAATTTATGATAAATATTTCTTGTTAATTTCATTACATGTAGTTCACATTCATCTGATATTTTGTCTGGTTTGTGGAATAATTCGATTTCGCATTGTTTGGTTGCCTTGTTATCTCTTAGTGGTTGATATATGTTACACAATCTGAAAATATTTGTTTCAGTACATGTCCTCATTTGCTCTTCCGTAAATGTTGTAAACTGTCTTCTATCTTTAGTGATAGCAATATATAGTTGTTCTGGTTTTAAAATAGATGTTATATTTTTCATTATCGATACTGGTATCACATTATACATTGTCAATTCAGTTTCTGTAACTAATGGTATTTTTATCACAAACAATAATTTGTCTTGAGTATATATAGTAGTTATCCTAAAATCTTCCTCAATTCGTATAGTTCGTGGGGGGTTGTTCCCATTGGTAAATGCATTTTTGTTCTTAATCGATGTGCTATATCAGTTAAGGTTTCTGATAGGGCATTTGGTGTTAATAAATTTGTATTTATTACTCCTGTTCTGGCTGCAATTATTATTTGGTTGAGTGTTAATGTTTCGTATGCATATTGGTTGACTAATGCCAAATGTAAATTTTGTACGCCATTGAATGTTAATATGTCCAATACGTCATTTGTTTTATCTGACACAACATTCATTCGTTCTATTAATTCTTGTTGTTTTTCTTTTAATTCAACTTGTAATTTTTGTGTTTCTCCAATACTTGAATTTGCTTGTTGAATTGCAGTTTTTATTAGAGTAGTCTGTTTTTTCATTATATGTAATACGTTGCCCCTGTTTTTCTGTTGTTCATTTAATGCTTCGTTAACCTTTCTCGCACACTCGTCATCACATACGCCAAATAGTACATGTAAAGCATTACCTACTAAATTTATAATACCTCGTTTCTCTCTTCGCGATTCCTCTTTATTTTTCCCCAATGATAAGAGTATATTTTCCCTTTGCATAGATATTTCAGTAAACATTCCAGTTAAAATATTTTCGAATTTACTACAAACTAGCATATTTTTTGTGTTATTTTTACAAATTCCATTTAATTCTTGTATATTTTTTTCTAATTGTACGTACTTATCATTGTACTCCGTAAGTGATAAATAGGTCATTAATGTATAATCTCCCAATATTATTCTTGTTGGTCCATAACTTTCGAAATAGTAACCTGGCTTGTCTGCATCGAAACTATGGATTTCAAAATATTCTGACTGATTTATAAACGTTTTATCTTCCCCATATGAAATTGCAACGCACAACAGTAATCTAAAATTTTACAATTACTTGCTATACTTATAAATATAAGTTATTTATATTAATTAATTCCTTTAAAATTTTTTTTTTTTTTTTTATGTTTTTGTTTGAAATTTCTTCGTAACAGTTTCTACCTACAATAATTAATACTTATATTTATTCAAATCTTTTTTATTTATTTATTTATTTATTTATTTATTTTTTTTTTTTATTTATTTATATGTCATTATAATACTTTTAGATTCTGAACGGAGTGATGAAATCAATTGGTTTTACAATGATGTGTGTTTTTTTTTTATTTTTTTTTTAATTTTTTATTTTTGTGTCGGACGACACCTTTTTTGGTAGTAAAAATGCTTCGATTTGCTTATGTAGCAACTTTTCTGAAAGGAAAGTGAATCTAGTTGGTACTTTGGGGGGCCAAAAGTAAAAAATTTTTCAATATTTTTTAAATGCGACGGGAAAAACCCTAAAAAAATAAGGGAAAAACGGGAGATTTTACGCAAAACCGGTTTTCGACAAAATCAAATTTTTTATTTTGCTATAACTCAAAAACTAATCTATGTAAATACTTAAAATTTTCACCAAATATTAAGATTAGCGTTCTCTATACACCGTTAAATTTTCAAAGTATTTTGACTTTTATTGAGCTATTTATAGATAATTGAAATTTTCAATTTTTTTAATTTTTTTTTTTAAAATAACGATAAAATTTTTTTGGCCGACCAGAAAATCTTGAAAATTTAATTCAAGGTTTCTTATAAGTTGTTCCTTAACTGATAAAAAAAAATCTAAAATCGTAAGTGACAATTTTTTTTTATAAGCCCTTAATGTTCAAATTTGTATAAAATGTGTAAAAATCACGATAATTTGCAAGTTATTTTGTAGATAAAAATTCATAAAATTTTTTTTGTTCATACTTAAGGTTCAAAATTTTCACACTAGGTTATCTATAAGCTACTCTACAAAAATCTTTAAAAAAATTTCTACCGGACTTAGAGGAAAAATGTTTATGACTGTTTAAAATTTAAATATTTACGAAATTGCATAAAATAGTGATTTATTCTCAAACGATTTTAAATATTTGTTATAATGCAAAAAGTATAAGTCGCAGATTTTTGAAATTTCTACCAGCTGTTAAGATTGGTATTTCCTTTATGTCATATTTTTTTCAAAATATAATATTGATTTTTAAGCCACTTATAGGCATTTAAAATATTCTATTTTTTTACATTTTATTTTTATAATCGGTGATAAAAAAAATTTGGCTCCTACAAAGTACTTGAAAATTTAATAGAAGATTTCACAGAAGTAGTTCTTAATGCCATTCAAAAATTATTAAAATCCATAGGCACAATTTATTTTTTATAAGCGTTTGAACAGCGAATATTGACATTAAATTACATGTAAAATATAATGTAATGTATAATATTCTAGACTGACAAACTATGTTGCTGTATGCAACTGCCAACCCATCCTTATTGAAAAATATATTTATCGTTTCAAAATAAAATATACTTTTTACAATATTTATAAATAACAATGTATTATATCCTAGACAAACATATTAACTCCGTTCAGAATCGTTATTCGTATACAATGATATCTATCATTGCATTCAAATTTAACAAATCCATTGTAATAATGTCCTATCCTATAAACGAGGTGCACTCCACCCCCAACTGTACAGCAGAGCAAGGCCCATCCGGTTCTTTTTTTTTTACATTATTTTTATGCACTGTTACTCCCCTTCGTCCTCTTTGTATTACTATATTTTCTTCTCCTAATATCTCTATTACTTCAAATGGTCCTGTCCATAATGAATTTAACTTATTTTTACTTGCATTATCTTTTAAAAACACTAAATCTTTTTCATGTATCTCAATTGCATTTTCATTTTTATCATACCATTCTTTAGATTTTATTTTACTTTTTATTAATTTATCTCTCGCAATTTTATGTGACTTGTAAATTTTGTTTTAAATCGTACAAATAAGTATCGTAATTATATCTCGGTTCTGGTTCAGATTTTAATTTAACTGGTATTTCTAACGTCCTACCGTATACTAATGCATATGGTTGAAAATTAGTAGATGAATGTTCAGTTGAGTTATATACAAAAAATGCTTATGGTAATAAATGATCCCAATTACTAAGATTTTTGTCTACATAATGTAAATATTCGGCTAAAGTTCGGTGTGATCTTTCTAAACTTCCATTCGTTTGCGGATGAAAAGGACTAGTATTTACTTTATTTATTTTTAACAATTTACATACTTCACTAAAAGTTTTACTAAGAAACTCGGTACCTTGATCTGTTAGTATTGTTTCAGGTATTCCGTGTATACATACGAAATGTACTACGAAAGCCTCTGCCACAGTATTAGCTTGATGATCTGGTATAGGGACTCCTAATGAATATTTAGTTAAATCGTCCTGCATTGTTAAAATATATGTATTCCCCGATAAGGTGGTTGTTAGTGGTCCTACAATATCCAAAAATATTTTTTCAAATGTGTTCGAACTAGTTGATGTAATAGCCATGGGTTGTTTTATCTTTTTATTATTAATTTTATTTTTCTGACACGATGTACAATTTTTTATATACGTTTTTATATATGTTTTCATACCTCTCCATTTAAATTGTTTTTGTACCTTTTTAATAGTTTTATTTATTCCTAAATGTCCTCCCAATCTTGAGTCATGAAATTGTTTTAAAATGTCTAACTTCTCTTCTTCAGTATATTCTATCTCAGTACATATTAATATTTCTATATCAGTTTTCCGAAATATATATCGTATTATTGACCTAATTTTTTCCCATTCTAGGTTATCTGATTGACCTAGTTTATTCATTGCTAATTTATTGATATTATTTTCTTCGCAAAATTGTTTCAAGTTCATTAACGTTACGTACATATTTTCATACGTTGATAATTGTTTATCTTTATTTTTAGTTATTAAAAACATTATATATCGATTGTCTACTTTATAATATTTTATATCACCTATTACTTTACACGGTGGTAGCATTTGATTATTTCCAAATCTATGTTTTAATATTTTATTTATTCCTTCCGTGAAATTATATTGTTTAGCGGATTCCGATACTAAATGATATTCAATGGGTACGTCTATTAAATTTCCTACAGTTTCTTTTACATTTTTATTCGAAATTAATTGTGTTTCCATTTTTTCAAGAAAATTAGAATTATTATCACTTCTTATCTCAGTTAAATTATACATTCTACTCAATTCTACTACATTTGAATTTTGCACTCCCGGTTTATATCTAATCTCATAATCATATTCCTCTAATTGTATGCGCCATCGGGCTAATTTTGATAACTTATTTTTTAAATTAAATAACCACGTAAGTGGTCTATGATCACTTAATATTATGAATTTTCTACCGTATAAATATGGTCTAAATTGTTTTACACCGAAAATAATGGCTAAGCATTCTAACTCTGTTGTACTATAATTGTTTTCATTTTTATTCAAAGTTCGTGAAGCATAAGCTATAGGTAAATCTTTTCCTATTTCCCCTTGCGATAATATTGCCCCTAATGCTTTATTACTTGCATCAGTTGTTAAAATAAATTGATATTAATCCATCGCGTTTTTCATTCACGCACACCATGTCTTTAAAAGAACAATCGAAAGGCTTGTGGTTATCACCATCTACTATTTGTTCAAAAATATAAGCTATGTCGACAATTCAACGTCCAAATAAACTTTGTATTTTGACATTATTTTCTTTAATCGGTGAAACACTAATATTCCACTATGTATTTTCTACGTCGGCAAACAGTTGAGATGGGCTATCATTTTGCATTTCAGAAATCACTGGTTGAATTTGAGTGGATAAATTTTTACTTACATTTTGATCAGAATTACCGTTTTTTCTGTACAATCCAAAAATAAATAATCAACATTTATAAAAATGAAACTAAAAAATAGGTGGATAAGTGGGCATAAGTGTGCTGTACAGTAGTAGTCGAGTATATCATTGTAATGGATGTATTAGATTTGAATTCTATAAAAAATCATTGTACACGCAAAATGATTCGGAGCGGAGAGGGTCTGTCAGACTATAATATTACTTAGTAGGTATATTTTATAGTGTTTTGTCGAACAAATTTCATTTGAAAATGTCATTGTGTGTATAAAGTATAATAATATACATATACTTTAAAAGTTTTAAATGCCTACTAATAATATTTTTAAATTATAATAAAATAACTAAAGTCATTATTCTTGGTCTAAATATGTAATTTCCTCCAAATTTGAACTTAAAATATCAATAAAAAAAAAAACCTGTGTAGGTATAGATTTTTTAAATTATTACACTTTAGAAATAAAAAAACAATTTTTTTTGAATTTTATCTCAAAATAATTTCCAATTGTGAGCAATTTGAACTTTAAATACATATGAAAATAATTATGTTTATGTACCTTTAATATTTTTTAATTTTTATTAAAGCAACTTATAAGGAACTTTGTATTAAATTTCCAGTTTTTTTTTTTTTTTGAGTTATTGGTACCAGTCTATATTATGTTACAATATTTACATATCGAAAAAACACTTACGAAGTCTTATCTAGTTGGTTTGCTGTATGGAGGTTTCTAATTGAATTGATAAATCCCCTGTGTTTTTTTCTTATGGATGGAGGAATTTTTGATTTTGCTGCATACTTTGGACTCATTTTAAAAAATATTTAAATAATATTGTCTAAAAAAACCCCGAACTTGACAGGATGGTTGTCGACTGTCGAATTATCATAAATCATAATGCTAACGTTCAATAGCAGAGGAATGAATTTTAGAAAATGAATTTTACCTACCCACTTATTAGAGCTCTGCACGGTCCAGTCTAGAACCGGACCGGACCAGACCGTGGTTCAGTCTTTTTCGGTCTTTGCGTATTGTAATTTTATGTGGTTTGGTCCAGTTCGGTCCCTTCCTATAAAAAAAAAAAATTGGTCCGGTTTGGTCCGTCTTCAATTCAAATTTGGTCTCGTTCGGTCCAGTCCTGTGATATTAACTTAATATAATTTTATGTATTTATATGACGTGGTAAAATAAAAAATAACTTCATAATATTAGGTATATTATTTTAATTTAGATTATAACGTTTTGGGATACAAAAATACCTCATCATGTTTTTATAATAATTATTGAAGTCGTCTTGTTGTTGACAAAATTCTTATTTTGTTTGGGTTTACTTATTTTTTCTACGTTACCCTAACACGTACCCACCTAGATATTAGATAAGTAGGTATAGTAATTAGTAGATACCTACTACCTTAGACCGTTTACACAAGTCACTACTTACTGCACGATGATTACCTATCCACACTGCACCACTGCAAGATTTAACGTTTTTAAAAGATTTAATAAGATATCAGTCGGTCGATAAAAGTATTTCAGATATATCTATAAAAAAAATATGCGGACATTTATGATATTTATCTCCAGAAGCTGCGGCTTTCTCATTTTTTGACGACAAAGAAAAAAATGATAACCGCTTTAAATACAGACCCTGATGAAGCATTCAGAAAACAATACATTATCAAACCAAGCCAAGTAACTTCAATTTTAAATAAATAAATTCTTGAAGATTTTATATTCTCAGAATCTATGCAACTATTTAATCGCTTCAAAACAAATACAGATTTCCTTAATATTGATCCGTCATCTTGGAAAAATTATGACTACTACAAAAAAGCTGCAACTATAATTAAAAATATACCTGTTAGCAATGATGTTGCTGAGCGAGGCGTCAAACTAATAAAATAGTATAATGATAAAATGACTAAAGATGAAAGCCAAAAACAATATTTACTGCAAGTTGTGTACGACTATCGCAAAACATATCTAGACTCAAGAAAAGAAACACTAATGGAGAAGTAAAATTGCATGTAAAGATCATAAATGCTCAAATTATATTGACAATCATTTGATACTAATTTACCTATATCACATTGTTTTAGTCTGTTTATATTATATATTAGTATATAACATTTATTTTATGATATGAAGTAATTATTATGATTTATTTTCATTGTCAAATAATATTTTCTCAAAATTCTTAAAATCGAATATGATAATTTGTCTTTTTACCATAATATGTCTAATTATCTTAATAAATATTAAGTTTATAGAAAAATAGTTTAGAATATATATTGTAGAAAACGTTGTTCTTTAAAATAAAGTTTTAAATACATTTTCGAAAAAAATTTTTATTTTATGACATATGATTAAAAAATAAAAACGCTATTGTGGCACAGGTTAATTATTTCCAATCGTTCCTAAACTTTACGAAACTTATTTGTATCACTATTCAAATGTTTTTAGGAAGTGTAATCTGCATAAATCTGAGATCGAAAAATAAGAACCACCCTAATGTATATATATAATAAAATATTTATAAAGGTTGTTATTATTATTATTATATAAAAGAGACTGTAATTTTGAGATTTAGTGAACTATTTTTATTGTTATATTTTTAATAACCTTTAAAAAATATAACTATTTTTATTGTTATATTTATTAAAGGTAATTATAATTATTATTATTTTACAAAAAAATACTGTAATTTTACGATTTGTTAAACTATTTTTATTGTTAAAAGAGCGCAGAAAAAAAATTTAGTAATTTTATATTTATTTAATGTTTTAAAAATAAATTTGATTTGATTTGTTTTACTAAATTTGTTAGTTAATATTAAAAAAAAAAAAATAATAATAAAAAATGTTTTTATAGATGAATATTGACTCCACGAAGACCCAAGGTACACAAAAGTGTACAGACTTAAAACTTAGCAAAAAAAAAATGCTAATATTTCGGAACTTGTCAAAATTGATTTCAAGGCTATAAATATAAATATGACGAAAAAAAATTATTTTATTTTATTTTAAAAAAGTCGGGTGTGAAAGGGTTAATATAATACGAGAAAATAAGTTACATTTATGTATTAACTTACTTGGGTGATCCAAGATTAATTTTTCTTCAACTGTATTTGTACTTTGTGACAAAGAAGGAGGTGAAAAAACATTTAAATTCGGTTTTGCTACAACTGAAATCAAAATAGCAGAAATCATCAAACAAAATCATACTACTCACATTTTAAGAAAAAGATAAATTTGGTAATCATACTTGACACGGGAGTCAATAATGGTTCAGATTTCACATCATCAGATGACAATGTAATTTCAGTTTCTTCATTGTCATCAGAAACAATTGACTCATTAAACAGTGTTGTACGTGCAGCTATAGTAAATAAGTAATAACTAATAACAGATATCTTTTAATAACATGGACGGATCCAGGGGGGCCTAGGGGCCCAGACCCCGCCCCCAGACATATTTTTTTATAAATATAAATATATAAAGTTGCACGAGAACAATAATATTATTATTATAATACGAAGTACGAAAATAATATAAAATAATTATTAATAACCATTAAGTATTAACTAAATACAACAATCAACGACGACGAACGAAATAAAAAGGCGGCCACTGTGTTAAATTTGAATTCAATCGTATAAAAAAAACTATTCTGAGGGTAGACATCTGTCAGCCTATATTACTGAGCATATTTTTTAATGTAATTGCTAATTTATTTTTCTTTTAAGTATTAGCATTGATTATAGAATAGATAGATAGCCCATGCAATGTTAATAATTGGCTACCACTTTTGTGACGCGATCGTTATGCAGCGCTAGTGTAGATTATGATGCAAAGGTGGTACCTCCATCATAGATTGATGGGAAGGGTAGGGGTTATTGCCGTTCTAATAATAGAACATTTGTTTAAATGAAATGAGAAGTTGAGATACCATTATAATATAATATTATCGATGGAATTGTGAAACTACTGATAAATATTATTGTTATCTGATTTTTCATTCCCAATCATCTTTATTGTTCATTAAAGACAACAAAATGCATATGCTCCGATTGGTGAGTAGTAAACAAGAAATTTAATAAGCGTCTCAGTATTTCATAAATAAGATTGTAAAACAGTATATTATTTGTAATTTTGATGTATTGTGAAATACTATGGTATATTCATTTTAAATGCTAACTTATGTTTTTCTAATAAGATTTGTTATTGTTAAAATTATAAAAACAGTGGTAACATAGTGTAGCGCTTCAATTGCACACTAATTTCGATCCGATAAATTAGTGGCGTATTTAGGAATTTTGCTAGGGGGGGATGAAATATATAATAATACATCCTAACACCCATAAATTCTTACATAATATACATTTTTAAAATCCCCTAACTTGTTACCTATTGAGGTTAGTGTGGATCAAGGCAAAATAAGAATTAATACAAATAATATAGTATCTAATAGCATTTATTATAAGTTCATACTAGCACCATTCCCGTGTTTAATACGATAAATAAAAAAAAAATAGTTACAATACAAAATCCAATTTTCAATTTTTTTGGATGCTCAGTTCATCGATAACCTCATCAGGCATGATTTGTATCGACCGGTGACATGCCAATAAAGCCAACCCATTAAGTCGGTTCTTATAAACAAAGTATATAATAATTACTAATTTATAATTATATTTCAGTATTAAATAAGAAAATTGATAAAATACTTACTTCTGTCATACTATTTCTTAGGTAAGACTTAATCCTCTTCAAACTTGAAAAACATCGTTCAGGTGTAGCAGTCGATACAGGCAATGTACAAAAAATTTTCAAGAGTTCATGAATATTTGAATAAAACTCTTTATCACAAACATCTAAAGCATGTAACCCAGAGGTGAATACAATTTTTTCATTCACTAACTTTACTCTCCATATCTTTAATTCAGCAATGCTAGAGTGTTGGTCAATTGTAGATGAATAAAACTCAACAAGCTTTTGAAAAGCAACAATATCTTCCATTTCTACCATAAGTGATTTTGATTGGAAAATGCAATTAAAACCTATAAAATAAATTATATGTAATAGGTATAAAGTTGCAAATTCTAAAAAAAAGTGTATAAATATTAAATATAATACATATAATATATTTACATTCAAATATAGCTTTATGATTAATAAATCGCTCAGCCAATTGCATTAAATAGTAATCGACATATGGTAAAAATACTGTAACACAATAATAATGTTCAATGGAACAATCCAGAAGATTTGGATTATCTCTCAAAGTTTGTTTTGAAATGACTTTCTTTTTTTTAAATTCAATACCAACATTGTCTGTAGCCATCTAGAAGATAAATATTAAACATTTTGAAATTTGAACACAATGAAACTATTTTTTTAAATTATTTACTTTAACATTTATATAGATTTGACTAAATTCGGTTTTGTAATTGTCTCTAATGGTCTTCAGAGTGATTACTACATTTTCAACTATAGTTATAGTTTTTTTTAAATCAATTTGTACTTTTTGTAACTGCTTACACAGAGGAAGACAAAAAGAAAATAGGAACTGAAAAAAAAAATCAATTAAAACACTAAGAAGGTTATAAATTGTATTGTAAAAAATTTAAACATTTATGAATACCTTAACTATATAAAACAAAATTAAGAATTCGGTATCTTCCATATAATGTTTAAGCATAGAGGCATCTGCTGGATCTTTTCAATCAGATATTGTGTCTAATGCTTTAAGAACGAATGGATAGAGCTCAGAAAAATCGTTCACTGCATCATACCGTTGTACCCAACGGGTAGCACATAGTCGTTTTAATTGTTTTACACTGGGCTCGTGGTCTGAATTTCAATCTCACGTAGAAGAATAGAATTTCTTTTTGGAGTATTGAAAAACTGATAGGCTTTTTCAATTATTTCTAAACAATTCCTAATTGGTCTGATACTACTAGCTGTTGATACCGCTAAGTTCAGTGAATGTGCTGAACAATGGACATGCTTTTGGATATTTTAACCTAACAATACTTTGTACACCTCTAAATTGTCCAGACATATTACTGGCCCCATCATAGCCCTGTCCATGCAAATAACTACAATCAATCCCACATTTGCTTAAACCTATAAAACAAAATTGTAATTTACACTTAATATTGGAAAAATGATAATAATTAAGTAGTTTATACAAATATGTACGAACAGTTATTATTTAATACTATAGTATAAATCATGATTACTATTTAATATGGAATTTGCCAAAGCTTCACCAGTCAGACTTTCAATGTCAAAAAATTGTAAAAAATCTTCATGCAACATGTTATCATCACTGACATATCTTACACAAATAGCAAGCTGTTCTTTTGTTGAAATATCTGTGGTTTCATCGGCAAGTACCGAGAAACATTTAGACTCGTTCACTTTTTTTGCAGTTTTTCTCAATAGTATTGTATTACAGGACTCTATTATATCATTTTGGATAGTAGGACTGGTGTACTTATTTCTTTTCCATAGACCCTCAAGAATACTTCGTAAAAAATCATCACCTTTTGCTCTATATTTAAGTATGGCCCGAAAATTTCCTTGTCTCAAAGCATCTTCTAATAACCATACAATTAAAAATTGAACAAAATAATCTAATATAACAAAATAATTCAAGAAATGCATTATAAATATAAACTCACCGTCAACTGAAATGCTACCAAAATCTTTATGACCGCGTAATGCTATTTCTTCTCTGCCACATAATAATATACATTCAATAATCGGTCTAAGTCTTTTGCGGTTTTCTTCAACTTGAGTCATTCTAGGTTATTGGCACAAAATATAATACAAATTATAATATAATAAAATAAAATATATCCCCCACCCCGGGGCATGGCAGAAACCTACCTAAATTTAATTTATGGTATAAAAATAATAATACCTATTTCTATCAATTTGTTCGATTATAGATGGTTTTTCTTTGTTTAAAACCTTCAAAAAATGCTCAGAATCAAGAACTGCTGACAAATGATATTTACAATTCATATGATATCGAAAAACCTGGAAAGCATTTAATCATTTGTTAAAAAATTACGTGATTACAAATTACAAAAAAATTAGAACCTCTTTAGTCTTTTTCCAGTTTGTAAAGGGTTCAGTTACTAAGTTTCCCAAACATTGACTTCCAACACCACCACTCTTTGCAAATAAAACACAGTGTTTACAGAAAGCACCACTTTTAATTTCTGAATAACAAAGCCATTTAAATTCATGAAGCCACTTATGTTGGAATTTCAGTCCACGTTTTTTATTGCATTCAAGTATAGGAAAGTTATACTTTGTATCTGGGACTCACGGATTAGTAAGCACCTAGAACAAAAGATATTTTTTTAAATATTATTATAAATCAATTTGCTGAATTTATATTGAATAAAAATGTATTTAAATCATAAACGATGTAAAAATAGTAAGGAACAAAGAAACTTACAAGTTTTGTATCGGTATCTTTTAAAAACGATTTATCAACGATATTACCAGTATCATTTATATTTGTAATAGGTTTTGATGTGGATTGCAATAACTGATGTTCTACTTCGTCAGACGCAGCCTAAATAGCCAAATAAACAAATTAATAAAAAAAAACAATTAATGACAATTTATAATTTTAATTAATTATTTTATTGATCTTTATAATTACCTCATCATTTTCCAAACAAATTTTTTTATTTGTACTAAAATAAGAAAATAAAGTTTTTTTTTGTTTTTGAGTATTACTCATATTGTCTTAAAACTTCACAGTTACAACTTACAAGACGCAAAAAATAAAGTCGAACAATAGTCAATTCGGCAGTAAGTCAGTACTCGGAATGGCCCGGCGTCGCTATCCGTCAACGTCCAACGACCGTACATATCTACTTTTAACGAATCACGATATCATACGATAAAATATATATATATATTTATGTAGCTATACATTAGCCATAAATCTACTAGTAACAAATTTTCTAAAAATAAACCCGCCCGGCCGCCCTATGGTTAATCCACGGTCTTCATGGTAATTTTGTTTTGTTTACCGATTGCTTATCGGGTTTATTATAAACACTCTTGCATGAAAAATAATTCGCAGAAACGTACAAAATACAGTACACCATAATTTTATATTTTTTGTTGCCTGATAGTCGTACATGCCGCCAACGATAAACGATTAGTGGCGATTAGTATATCAGACTATCAGAGAGGTACAATTACCACGACTAGAACATTTAGAAAACAGAAAACATACATGCTTGAAAGTAATATCATATTAAGAATATTAGAGAAAATGAGACAACTTATAGCTACGTAGGAAAAAAAAGGTCAAGGGGGGGGGGATCTATCCCCCATATCCCCCCCCCGTAAATACGCCACTGCGATAAAATATCTGTTTTGGTTCACCGATGCCGTTGTGCACGTCGTTCGAACAACCAAAAAATAGGATTTAATATTTAATGATTACTAAAAATAAATGGTACGTTTGAACACGTCGACATTATCAGAATAACAATAATTTTATTTCTTCATACACTTTGTAATTATTAATTACTATTTAATTTTGGCACAAACGTTATATAATGTTTTGAGTACTCGTGTATACCAATACATACACACATACACACATATATATATAGGGTTGCCATACGTCCCGGTTTGGCCGGGACAGTACCGATTTTGAGTATGGCGTCCCGGTGTCCCGATGATTTTTTTCAAAGAACCATAATATTATTGCCGTGATAAAATAAAATTTACTCACGAAATCTGTTTTTAATTATTCTCCCAACTAAATGATTATTTTTTTTGTCGAATACGGTCTTCGTATTGTTGTTTCCACATGATAGTTGTAGTTATTGCTAAAGGAATCGACTATTAATTAATATTTTGTCAGTTGTAATGAGCTAATCACAGTAACCATACTATAAACAATGTTTCTTTCAGACTTTCTATCCGGTTAGAAGATGTCGCAGTAGTAAATGATAATTATATAAATACATTTTTTTAAACGAGAAAAAATGGGAAAAAAATTGTCCCGGTTTTCGTCAAATAAAATATGGTAACCCTACACACACACATATATATATATATATATATATATATTATTATGTTTGTTAATCAATAATTTTATTATAAAACTTATAACTATACATATTGGTATTTTGGTGATTATTAAATTTGCAGGTAAGGTAATTATTTTTAAAATTTATTATATTTTGGGGTTGGGGGGTTTGAACCATTTCGCATTCATACCTGGCAAATGCAATTTTAAATTTTGCTCTAAATAAACACTCAACTTTTACATTTAATTATTCAAAAATGTATACAAATGTTTGTTATACATTTGTTTCGTGGTACCCAATAATAACAGATACTTATCGTAATGATGATGTTTTCAAAATTTAATATAATGATTTTAAATCATTTACAACTTTGCAAAACTCTTTAATAAAATTAAGTAAATGGCTTATATAGAACATACAGTTATTGATTATAAAATATTCGCGATAACAATATCGAAGACGAAACTCTGAAGGGCTTGTACTGATAGCTAGACACGTCTGCCGTTGGTGGTGCAACGGAGCCTTATATACTCTGTTTGGTGTTGTTGTCGCCACCTGGTTTCCCTTGGCCTTTGATCGTCAAATTCGACGAAATGATGACGTTGTTTGCGGTTGATCGTGATTTGCAATCCGCACGTGACTTATTCTTTGTCATTCTTATTTGACCTTTTCGCGATTTGTTCATGGTCAAAGGATGTGTATTGTATTGTTTATGACCTGCGCATGGCTTAGCTTTACATTACAATTATGTGTGCGATAGTTATTTACATAATTTAGAAGTATTAAATATAAATGTGCATTTTTATCATCGTACGACTCGGGAATATGCATATTATTAATTGTTAGTAATATATGCATATTACACAATAAAATATTAAATGCATATAACCTTTTCCTTTTTTTTTTTTTTAAGCACTATCCTTAATCAAATAATTACATATTCTTATACAAATATGTTTATTTGTATATTATAAATGAATTGATTAAATTTAAGTTACGTACAGCTACAGTCTGTTAATATTACTTGAATACTTGTTGAATACAGTGTTCGAGTAGCTGTGTATTACAAATTTAAGGGCGGGTTGCATAAACGTCCTGTAACTACTTCCAGATCTGTAAGTACGTTAACGGATCTGTAAATAAAATTAGGTGTTGCTTGAACGCTCGGTAAAGTTACCGGCTCTGTAAATTATCGGCTACCGGACCTGTAAACTGCAGATTCGATTTGGGCACTGTAACTAGTTACAGATCGGTTAAAATAATATAATTGATAAGAAAAATACATTTTATTATCAATAATCAATATTTTCATATTATTATTCAATTTACATTTCATTAAACTTTTGAGATAATTAAAAAAATAAAAACTAATTTGCCAATAATTGTGTTTGAATAATGTCGATGGTATATTATGATTCGTGTAGTTTATCCTCTAGTTCGTCCTCTAGTGACGAGGATTTTATAATTGAGGTATTGCAAGTATTACCAAGACCACGGTATTTTCGGGACAAAACGAATCCTTTTACTGAGTATGATGATACGGAATTCAAACAGAGATTCAGGTATATTAAAAAGAGTATTATATTATTTAGAGAGTATTTTATGTAGGTAGGTACTTACCAGAGTAATGTTTTTATTTTTGAGGTTATCTAAAGTTATGTTCAATGAGTTGCTACAATTGATACAAGATAAAATTCAGCATAATACACACCGGAATATGTCTCTGTCCCCAATGCTTCAGCTTCTTATTGCACTTAGGTACTATGCAACTGGTGCTTTTCAAGTAATTTTTTTTAATATTAAATAATCTTCACTTACATTTTTATTAGACCTTTAAAATAAACTGTAGGTACATATTATACTATATTTTAGGCAGTTCTAGGGGACCATATATGTATACATAAGTCAACGGTTTCCCGTATAGTTAAAAAGGTGTCTACGTGTATTGCAACCCTCAAACCGCAATTCATTCAAATGCCTAAAACAGAACTAGAGAGACAATCCGTATATGAAGGTTTCAATCAATTGCGTCAATTTCCTAATGTTATTGGTGCAATTGATTGTACCCATATAAGAATACAGTCTCCCAATAGAAATATTGGAGAAACATTCCGAAACCGAAAATGATATTTTTCCATAAATGTACAGGCTGTTTGTAAAAGTAATTTACAATTTACAAATATTGTGGCTCGGTTAGTAACTTTAATTAAATATACTTACATATAAAAAAATACTTGTAATTTATTAATTATGTACAAATTGTATACATTTTATTCAAATATTAATAGTTGGCCCGGTTCGGTACATGACTCGACCATATTCGATAATTCACTAATAAAAGCACAATTCGAAAACCAAGAATTTGGAGATGCTCTACTTCTAGGAGATGGAGGCTACGCATGTAGGAACTATTTGATGACCCCTCTTGCTAATCCAATTACCGAAGCAGAAAAACGTAATCAGGTTAGAAAACAAAACGTGCCTCATAAATGACAACCATTATTAGTTGTTCTTCTAATGAAAGCAATACATTTTTAATATTTTTAGAAAGCCCAAATTGGTACCAGAAATGTTATAGAACGAACATTTGGTTTGTGGAAACGGCGGTTCCCTGTATTATTTGTTGGTGTTCGGACACAAATACCAACTACTTTGCTCACAATTATCGCTACAGCAGTGTTACATAACATGTTAATTAAAGCTAATGACCCCTTACCTATAGATGACACTCTGCTCAATGAAAATGTGCTTCAACAAGCTCCAGTTTACCCTGTTCAACAAACTGGAAATATAGCACGCCGAACATTAATTGAAACTATATTTAATTAAATACAACCACTGTCTTTATAGATGACAATGTTTATGTGATTTTTAATAAAAAAAATTTTTAAAAACCTATTAAATATGAATAACTTCTAACTTTAATATCACTCTCGATGATCACAATCTCTATGCCACAAGAGACTCATTATATGTTCCTTCCAAGGGCGACCATCAATCAGGACCTAGAGGGGTGACAATATCATAAATAAATAACTAAGAATTAACAAAATTGATTTTATTTAATAACAGAAAGTTTATAATTTACAATTAAACAATGACTATCACTTCACATATTTCTATGGGGGGAGTGACATGTCGCCCCCTAATGGGCACCAATGGTCCTCACTGTAAAAATTACAACCACCTTATACACAAAATGCTACAGCTCCATAACTCCCTTTACCTTTGTTATTTCATTTTTGATACCATAAACACTACCTCAGTTTTAATTACCTAAGTTAACATATTGTACATTTTACCATTTTGTGATTTTACCATTTTACCACTTTGTAATATAGCTCATCTGGCTTTAATTAATTAAATAAATAATTAATAACAAATACTGATAATTTTATTATAACAAAAACATAATTCCTTTTCGAATATGAATAATAATAAAAAAAAAACATAATTCCTTTTTAAGTATGAATAAAATGTAGTAGTATTCTAGAGTATTATAAACATAATTTGTTTAGGTTTAAATAATAACAACAGACTCACTAAAAACTAATTTTTTGATAGCTTTTGTTTTTGCAAATTTAAAATGTCTTCTTGTAATTCTATTTGCCTTAGTTTTGAATTAAATTCTATTTTTTTTAAGGCAAGTTCAGTCTTAACTATTTCTAGTGTGGTTTCTGCTGCTTCTAGTTCTGTCTTTGCTTTTTTAATTTTTATATCTTGGATATCTAATGAAAATTTTTGTTGAGCACATACTTTATTAATTTTTTTTTTGGCCAATTCTTGTAGACCATCACAGACAGATGTTTGTAGTGAACCTTTTTCAACCGCAGTATCTTTGGTTGTTTTTATTTGATTTGACTTATTTATAGCTGGTGACTGGTAACTGTTATTTGATAATGTTGATGTTTCAGCTTCTGTATTAAACATAGCTTAAACAAAATATAGGCAAGTTAATACATTTATAAATATATAAGATCTTCACATAGGTAAATCCCAGTAGTAAAACATAAATTATATAAATTTACCCCAATTGAATTCACGAGAAGGAGGAAGTGAGTTATCTGCTGTGATATCGATTTCTTCAACTCCATCTACAAATTCAACAATTTCCACATCATCTTGTACATTCTGAATACATCTATCAGCGTTCATTGTATCTTAAATGTAAAAAGACTCATATCAATTATTAAACCCTTTTGGAATTAATACAATAGTATGTATTCATAATTTTTGATTCTGTTTCTGAATTACTACAATCCTTTAATTATAGATTTTTTGTAAATGATAAATTACTTTAATACAACAATATCAATAAATATAGGTAACATATCATCATATATATACTATACACTAATATTGGCTAATAGGTCTTTTCTCAGAATCAGAGTCTAACCCACTTGCCCTTCTTAATTTGTATTTGCATTATATAATTTAAATTTTAAATATTAGTTGCTCAGACCAACCAGCATAGCCATAATCATCATCATGTGCATTGAATAATGGAGTAATTCGGTCAATTACTGCAATTACTTGCTCGCTTAAGTGGTTCATACTTTTTTTATATTGTCCTCCGCCAGTTTTAAATCTTTCAATCTGTAATCCAAATATAAACATAGTTGTTATTTTGAGGGAGATAGGATAATTAATAAAGTATTATTGGGTCTTACTTTATCATTTTTATTTTCACTTTTGGCCGTTTTACTTAAATGTTCAAATAAATATTTGATTTCATCTAATGTTCTTGTACCTGATGTTTGGTGCAAATTAAAAGTTTCAACAATATTTGACCATGCTTCATCCTTTTCAAATAGATGCCCACTGAGCTATTTTAATAAACAAACAATTTTATCAAATATATGAGCTTACTTTTTTTTATCTAGTGTCTATATAATTAACAAGACTACAGACAACTTACAATAGATACACGATGAGTTTTGACCAAGTCCAGAACCATGGACTGTTCTTCATCAGTGAATTGTTTTGTAAGTTTATACATTTTGAAAACAATGTTTTCTTATATTTTAAATTTAATTAAAACAGTAAATTATAATATAAAAAAAATAAAAAAAATGATGACTTTTGAAAATAAGGACCACCTTAGTATGTACCTATAAATTTTAACTTACTTTATCATCACTCATTGATATTTTGCTTGCCTTTTGGCCATGTCATACACGGTTTTTAATTGTTTACATGTTCTAATCCCAGTTGTTTGTTGGCTATTGTAATCTGAGACAATAATTTCCTAAGTTTTGTTTTTATGTTTTACGTTAAAAGCATCAGTCTAAAACAAATTTGAATAGGTGTAAAATAAATTAATACATAAATATTATAAGTAGGTGCCTACATTAATATCATTGTCTTGTTTTGTTAACTAAATTACATGAATGTATGAATACATACCTTTATGTTTTCAATGGTAACCACGGTTATCAATAATTTAATATTTCTCTATGCAACACTAGCTATAGTTTACACAATCATTAAAACCTTACAGGTCCGGTAAATTACAGAGTCGGTAACAGATGTACAGACTGTTCTTT
Source organism: Sipha maydis (assembly GCA_034509805.1). Classification (NCBI taxonomy): domain Eukaryota; kingdom Metazoa; phylum Arthropoda; class Insecta; order Hemiptera; family Aphididae; genus Sipha; species Sipha maydis. Next base: position 22,598 of record JASXSY010000151.1, read on the forward strand.
ATGCAACCGGCCCTAAGTGTTTAGAATATAATATTGTTTTGTATACGAATATTTCGTTGTGTGGTAATTTCGATAACAAGTCGAGCAACTGATATATATATATATATATATATACAGAAATATCACAGATTATAATCTGTATTTACTGAAACCCGTATAATTGCTACCACGATGTGCAAGTATAAATAGGCTTTAATGCCAGAAAGTCGTTAAATCACGATCGATCATAATCGACGGACAAATGATGATAACAAAAATAATAAAATGTAATTTCAAGAAAAAATAGTTATTCGTTCGTACAACGCTATCTCTCGGGAACTTTTAATATCATAATTTTAGTCCCCAATTTTCCCTATACCATGGCCCATCTATCTATTCTATAATCAATGGTATTAGTAATACACTAATACAGTTGGTTGAAAATATTTTCCCAAAATCATTGTAATTTGAAAATTGCATTCTGTGAATAAAATATAGTAATATACTAATATACTTCAAAAGTTTTTAGTAGGTACCAAAATTACGTCTATAATTATTGCGAGCTTATAGATGGCCAATCGTATTTTAAAGATGAATTTGTTTTCACTCACACGATCGGCCCAAACTTTAGGCGGCCCACCGAGATTTTCTCGGTATCTCTCCTAACCAATCCGGCCCTGTGTTTAGCACCTATTTTCACCTATGCGCATCTCTGAAAGCACGGCATAACTCCCCTCAGAATCTAAAATTAATTGTGTGAAACTACGACACAACCATACGATGTTTTGTAACATAATTTTTTGTTTGTTTGACGAGCACACTGTACTATAGACAATATTAATAATACGCATGGATGAAAAAAGTAATGTTAATAGTCCTCCATGATATGCCCAAATACATAGTTCTTTCTCTCTAGACTACCTCGTCCACGGGTTTCTCTCTCTAAGCGCAGTCCATTAGTTAATAGGTCTATGCTTCCCATGTTGATTTGTTGTCATTGGGAATATCATTATCCCACTCTAATTTCATTTTCCATAAATGTTGAAGAAATATTTTAAACCAAACTGTTATCGGTGCAGTTAGTCCTAATAGATCGAATATGCTTGCTAGGTCAGATAATATTTTACGTTTTGTACATGGCGTTTGTTGATCAGATGCTTCGATTTTGTAGAAGAAATTGTCATTGTTTGGATTCCAAAATAACCCTAGTGTTTTTATACCATTATTATCTTTGGACAAGTCTCATACGGACTCATTGTCTTCACTTGGTATCCCATTTAAAACGCTCGAATGTTTTGAACACTATTTACGTAAGTAAAAGCCCCCCCGACAAAGTAACTCATTTATCTCAGCTCGTAATTTTACTGCATTAGCAACCGTGGTTGTTCCTGTTATAATCCTGATATGTGGATAAGTTTTCACACGAGTCACTTCTCCATAATATTAATTGAAGCCACGTGTCTAGTTCACATACATTAATTGATACATGTTTTGTATATCGGCAGTGATTACAATTTTAGGTAATCTGAATCAGTGGATACTTTAACTAACATACTGGGCGACATTAATGTCGCCCTGTGAACATTTTTTGTCGCCTAGTAGACTGTAATAATAATAACTGAGTGACAACAATTTTTTGGTGAAATATTATAAAAAAAATAACACATCAAGTAATAATTAGGAATTTGGGATAATAATATTACTGTGTAATGTTATCAATTGCTAACATGACTATAAGTTGCCCATATACTGTCAAATATATACATCAGCGATTGGCATCATTAGCTATTTTCATTTATATTGTTTAGTGGGTATTTAACGACGTTATCGCGGCGCCGTATCGCAGCGTTGACGTGCGTAATAACACGTCTATTTTTATTTCAGTTAAATTTCTTATTATTTAATTTTGTTTTATCGTAAATATTCTGTCATTTTCTGGCATTTTTCAGGCATCCGTCGAACATCGAGATCGAAGTGGATTGATAAAAATCATAAGGTAAGAAAAATAATAAACGTATTAACTATAAAAACGTTTATCTAATTTTAACTTTTAAATAATTTAATATTAAAGTTTAAGTTACTATACACTACATTAACAAAGTCAATAATTTATTTAATTAAAACTTAAACAACTTAAACGGACTGCAAACTAGGCGATTCGAATGAAAAATGAAAAATAAATTCCAATGCAAACGCGAAGTACTATACATGTGGTAATGTATACAATGTACAGTAACAACTAGACTAGTATTTTCATAACCTATCAATGTTTTATGAGGGAAGTCCTCCAGTTAGTATTTAGTAAACACTAATTACGACGATTCAAAATTATTGGGCTCTTTATATTGTATATAGACGGTGGAAAGGAAAAAGGGCGTAAGCGACATTTTTGACGAAAATCGGTTTTTTGCATTAAGGCGTAAACGACATAATTCTAAATCGATTGTGCCCATCCGATTATCGATATCTTGATTATTGACAAAGTTATGATTGATAATAGAATAATCGATAGTTTAAGGCTTAAGCGCCATCTATCAAATTAATATTAAATTAAGGCGTATGTGCCAATTTACTATAACGGGTGTAACAGCGTAACTGTGAAAAAAAATTAAAAATGAGCGTAACTGCCACAGATGTTTATAATATTGATCTGATTATGGGTTATCAGTTTTATTTCATTGTGTTCTTGATATTATCTTATAAATATTTTAAATGTCACACGAGACACGAGTAATTACGTCTTGTGCTACACACAAATTGTGTCAAACGTATTGATGGTATTCGATTTCAATACAATATTTGGTATGTATTAATCTTTTTTGTAATAATAAACCATACGTACCTATTAACATTATAATCATAAATGTATTTTCTTATTAACCAAGGTTCATAGTCATAATAGTAAATATTTTGTGGACAATGTTTTTGTTAGATAGATAAATCAATAAAATGTAAGTAGGTAGTGGTACACAAATATTTTTATTTTATTTCACTATAATGAAAAATACGATTTTTATGATTTCCATAAACATATTAATATAATTAAATATAATATACACATTTGAAATTGTAATATGCCACGTGCTCACGTTTATGTCAAATAGTGTAAATATTGATAAACACTCGTAATCATAATTTTTATAATTCTATACAACCGAGCGTATTCTTGATTTTATTTTTAAAATATTGTTTTCATGACTTGCGTTATTTTTTCTTTTTTTAAAAACGTTTTCAATACGTGAATCATTTAAAAAAATATATTTGTCTTTTTAATTAGGTATTTTTTTTCATTTTTTTTTTTTTCACAAAATTTGCGGCATTTTCACATAGCATAATTGGAACTCGTTTGTTTCAGTAATTAAAATTAATTCCTCTTTTTGTAATAAAATATTTCAATTTACTAACAGGATTTTTTTTTTTATGTACTTATAGTCTCGTAAAATGACATCTAGAAGTAAAAATTGGTAAATGCAGCTATTTATAAGTGTTTGGTGGAAAAACGTAGATTTATATCCCCCCCCTCCCGAAAAGGAAGATTTCACTGATAGCATCAAATTTAACAATGCAGTATTCAATCAAATTATGTCCAACAAAAATCCCGTTCTTGATAATAATGATATTGGCTTTGAGAATTTAATAGATAGTCTTACTGACTTTTCAAGAGACACCGTAGATTGGCTACCACCAAACGAAAGAAATAAAAATAATATTGAAATAAATGATACTAATTCAGTCGATCACATATTATTATTAAATACACCCTCCTGTTCCCGAATATTAATTCATGATTCTACTCACAATACTCCCAGTAAAAATGAAGTTTTATCAGAATGTTCTGAATCAACACACGTTTCTAAATCGACTGAACCAGAACAGTTAGATTTACAGTGCAAATTATTAGATTGTGATGGAGCAAATTCTATTATAGTTGAAAAATCATTTAAAATAGGCCCTAGCTTAGAAAAAAAACTAAAAAAAACTTAAGAGCTGTACAAAAACGTAATCGTGTATCAGGTGCTGGTAAGGGAGTTCAATGCAATCCCTGCGAAACTGGAAAATGCGTTAACAAATGTTATGAACAATTTACCGAAGAAGAGCGAGAGCAAATATTTCAAAACTTTTGGGGGTTAAATGATTACCAAAGGCAACGAGATTTTTTAATAAATTGTACTAAAGAAACTGAAATAAAAAGAAAACGTAACAAAAAAGATGTAAGTCGTCGAAATGTAACTTTTAATTATTATTTGTCGTATAATTCTAATGGAAAAAAAAATTTGTCAACAATTTTTATTAAAAACGCTAGATATGTCCCAAAAATATTTGCGATATACATTAAAAAATAAGACACCAATACATACGGCTCCTAAAGATCGCTGAGGACAAAATACGCCAAAAAATAAAACTAGTGTTGATAAGTGAGCGCAGTACATACATTTATTCAAAGTTTGCCTACCGTCCCCTCTCATTATTGCCGTTCATCAAGTAACAAAAATTATTTACCATCAGACATAAATAATGCTTCGAGATTGTAATAATTTATACAATAATAGGTAATTTTTGTTGTACCAGCTTTGATCTTCAAAAAGTACTTAATACTCCGTATGCACCAAATGTAATGAACTTATACTACAGCCGCAAATATAGTTTTTATAACTGTACAGTTTATGAATCTGGATTTCAAAATGCGTTTGCATATCTATGGGGAGAAATAGATGGCCAGCGTGGTTGCAATGAAATAGCTTCAAGTATTTATAAGTACTTAACAAAGTTGACATCAAAAATAAAATAACATCTATTGCATTATACAGTGAATCTTGTACAGGACAAAATAAAAATCGAGCAATGATTTATATGTTATACTATGGTTTAAAGAACAAATTTAAATCGCTGAATGAAGTAAAGATAAGTTTTTTAATCCCCGGGCATACATACATGCCTGTCGATTCCATACATGCAACAATTGAAAAATTTATTAAAAACAAAAGTGTTTGGGCTCCTAGTGAGTGGCCCACAATTATACGAAATTCAAGAATAAAGCCAAGACCTATTGAAGTAGAAAATAATTTTACAGAAGACTTTCTAAATTGGAAAAGTGCAGATCAGGCATTTCCTAAGATTCTAAAAGATTCAAACAATGAAAATGTTCAAATTTCAAAAATTAAGTACTTAATTTTTAATAAGAAATCAGATGGTGACGTTTTAATTCAATTTTTTTATACTTACTGTGCAGATGAAAATCCAAAAACACTACAAAATCCAGATTCTACGTATGTCCCAAAAAAAGCATATGATAGAAAATTATCAATATCGGAACAAAAATCGGATTTGACAAAGTTATGCCATGATAGAATAATACCACCAGTATATCATAATGAGTATTTAAATATGCAAAACAATGAACGCGTGATTGATTTTTTAGATGATATGAATGAAGATGACCAAAGTGATGAAGAAACACCTGAGCAATTAATCTAAAATGTTAACCAAACTAAGACTGAAGACAGTAACAAAACAGTAATTTATACAACTATAAGAAAAGTTGATTTTTAATTTTTTCGTATTTTATATTTTTTTTTTTACTTATTTACTTTTATAAGCTCGCTTTTAAGTTAATGACATGTTGTTTAATTTTTAACTTTTGATGTTTGTTTTTAGTTTATTAGTTATTATTATTTGTTTTTGAAATTTAAAGTAAAATTTTGTATTGTTAATTTTGAAATAAACAGAGTAAATGAAAATGATATTATGCTAGTTGTAACCACCCAATTTCAAGTTCATAACAAAAATGAGGCGTAAGCACCTTACTCCATAAGTGTTTGGCGTAAGCACCAAAAAAGTATAAAACCTAAGTTTTTAGGTAAACAAAAATAACAATCATTATTTTATATGATACAAATTTATTCAGAATAAAAATATCTAAAACATTTGTTCAGGCAAAAATTCCATGAAATTATTTTAAACAGCTTCAAAATAAAAATAAAGTAGAAAAAAACGTTTTTTGGTTCTCCTGTAAAATTTATAAAATGTCGCTTACGCCCTTTTTCCTTTCCACCGTCGATATTATATTGTATGCTTCGTGGGCTTATCCGCGTCTGAAAACCACTCTAAATTAAACAGCCATATAAAGATTTAGATACGTTTATTCTCTTGTTTTTCTTAACAATCGCCTTCAACATTGTAGTTTACATTATGCAATTTAAAAATCAGATAATTTTTATTTATCTGTCATCTTCAAACATATATTATATTATACATAGGTAATATTTTTTTAATTTTTTTTCCCTTGTAGATATCAATATATCAAATCAATTTAATCTGTTATCGCTCCTAATATTCAAATGGCCAAGCGTATTACAGACTATTTTTTTGAAAAAGATCAAAATATAGAAAAACAAAGAAAATGATTTATTGAAAATCGTGTACCGTGTACAAGTACCGAATCTTCGTCTAGTACACTTGATACGACAGAAAATGAATCTCAGTTAAATACAGAGTAGTATAAAGGGTCGAAACTAGATGTTACTTGGTTATTGCAAACCTTTTCTATGCTCAAAAAAATCAAATCGGGATAGCGATCAGGATTAAAATGCATGGTTTGCTTTGAGCAAATTTCAGAAGCTATAAAGTTTTCTCGTAATGGGCATGTCCCAATAGCTGATGGTATAAGATGTGATGGTAAAAGAGAATTAATGAGGGTTGTTGACCATTTGCATAGTGACGCTCATAATGCCGCTCGTAAATCTGACGAGACTCAGCGCCTATGGCTAACACAGGCTAATAAACATCCATGGGTGAAAATTCTTAAAAATCATGAGTCGGATATTATTAAAAATTTAATTGAATTAGCTGTTGATGTCCATAATGATAGCAAAGTATTGACATTATCTGCTAATTCTTGGCCATCTACATCACTTTCAAAAATGCATGCTAATGCTTAAATTGCTAGTTATGGAGAACATGGTTTAGATTCAAAATTTGTTTGTTTTAAACAATCCTCTTCTACAGTTCACTATAAAAATCCTGTTATATACCGTAAAATGTTAGATACGGTTGCTGAAATTACCATGGAGTTAGTTACAAACGAATTGAAAATTGCAGAATGTTTTACATTACAAGTTGATGATTCTGTTGATAAATACTCGATTGATAATAAGTTCATAACAGCCCGTTACCTTGATAAAACTAAAGCTATGAAAAATGTATTTCTCGGAGAGAGCCATTCTTCTAAGCGTGGAGCGGAAGGATTACTTGATTCGAATATAATCATTTTAAAAAACCTTAATTTAGAACACATTGCTACACAAAACATGACTGGATTAACTACCGAAGGTGAGAATGCCAACACTGGTAAGAAAAGTGGTCACTGGGTCAGACTTCAAGAATATTTGAAAAAAGAGATACTTTGTATTTGGTGCGTAGCACATAGGTCTGATTTAGTGTTTGGAGATTTAAAAGCATCAATAGTGGAAGTGAAAAACTGGAAATCAAATGTGAAAGCTGTGGCTACATTTTACAGAAGCTCAGCAGTACGAACAGAAGAGCTTCAATTAATTTCTAAACAGTCAAAAAACAAGTATTATCGATTCCCAGAACATTTTGAAGTACGATTCGTTCAACATCTTATAAAATTAAGTGAATCGGTATGGAATAATTTAAAATCAATAAGAACACATTGGAGTTCTATAATCACCAACACGAGTGGAAATAAAACGGAAAAATCTGTAGCTAAAGGTTTTTTAAATCTATGGAAAGAAGGCGGAGATCAAGAGTATTATACTGCATTAATAATGGATATACTTTACCAGTTTGAAAAATAACAAAAAGAAGGCCAAAAATCAATGACCACTTTATGTGAAACTACGAAAACGGCAGTACTTGAATATGCATCGTTGAATATAATTAAAACTAATTGTTTTCCTGGTGGAAAAGAAGAAGGTTTAAAAAACTTGCAGTGTAATGTAGAATTAGAACATGAGGACGACAATGACAATTATATAAGAACACAAACGATAATAAATTCTTGTGTTTCGACAAAACGTTGTGTTTTAAGTGTTAAAAACGAAATTATCCCAAGTTCTATAGAATTTCTCCAACAGCGACTTGATTGTGAACAAAAAAGTATAATCAGTCGACTCAAATTATTCTTAAATTCACAGAATGGAACAGAAATGATTGCCTCTGTAAGATGTGATGTTGAAGGAATATTTAACAAAACTAACCCGAGTCAGTTCAGCGATGAAGTCATTGGGCTATATGCTACTGATAATCTTCCAGCACTACGCAGTATAACAAATTTTACTGGAAAACTTTATTATTATTTAAAAATAAGTACATCAAACACTTTGTTTTCCAAACTCGTGCAGACATATATATCCCTTACTCCTTACAGTTGTGGGCCTGAATGCGCTGTATCTTGCCATACCATTTTAAAATCAAACAAGGAGTCTAATTATTCCAGAGAAGCAATTAATAGCCGTCTTTACATTGCTTTAAATAGCGGTGGTACAGCAAACTTTGATCCTAGACCATCAGTAGCTAGATTCTTACAGAAAAAAGAACGTAGATTTAAAATACCAGATGATGAAGCCTATAAAGACCATTTTTTTATAAAGAAGTTCTTTGAAGAAGTGTGAAAAATAATTAATTTTAAAATATTAACAAATGTTATAGTTTTTTTTTACATTATATACTTTTAAAATATGTCATTTACCATTACCTATATTATTATAAATTAAAAGGATACATTTAACTAAAGAACTATTTGTACTTATTGATATATTACGGGTTTGGTCAATATATTAGACTCTAACAGTTAAGAGTTTCCAAGGTTTATTGTATCTTTTTCTTTTTTTAGACTCATAAAAAAATGATATGTTAATGTTGATTTTATTAATTTTGGATTTTTTTTATGTCGCCCAGTGAAAATGTTCTAAAATATTCACTGATCTGAATCGTAGTACTATTGAGATTAAATTTGACTGTACGGTTGGTCCCACATTCAGTTTATTATTGAGTGATTTCCCTGTTGTAGTTTTTGCTGAACCATCCAACACTACACGAAATTTCATTGTCAAACGATCATTGCGTATAACAGCATAGTGAGGTAAATAATAAACTGGATGTTTATCCTTTAATTCATTTTCATTCACGAGTTGCATATGTCCCAACGTTTTGTATTTAGTCATAAATCCTGTGTATGCAGCCTTTAATTCTGGATTCTTATTTAGTCAAATTTCTAAAATTTTGAATCTCCTTTCTGCTTATTGCCTGGATGACCCAATTTGCTCAGCAAAATTATCAATTTTTGGTAGTGATACTATAAAACGACCAGTGGACTCACGCATAACGGTTGTATTATAATGATTTATCACGTGATTATTTGTTATTGAATCTAATACGTTATCGTTCATATTTTCAATAAGCCAAAATTGTTCAAGTTCTTTATCTAAATCACCGTCGATTAATGCACAGACATTAAATGAGAGACTCGGCTTCTTATCGTTGTTTGTGTTTTTCCCCCCGGCCACCACCCAGCCAAACTTTGTATTTTGTATGATCGGATATTCGTTACCTGATTGTATTTGGCTTTCGGCGAGCAACTGATAAAACCATTCAACAACAATTAGCATGTCGACTCGACCAGGTGTATCATAATGTGGATCGGCTAATGTTATTCCGTCGGGTATAGTCCATTCATCAAAATTTAAATTACGTGACGGAAGGTCAATGGTAATTCGTGTAAGAACAAGATACTCAATTTCGGCTTCTAAGCTAGACATGCGTGATCTCAATGTGCAGGTGACGCACTTTGAAATTTTCATTTAACCGCTTGTACCAGAGACCGATACAAATACGTTGGTTTTTATTAAGTTTAAACGCTGTACTGTAGTTTCAGTAAAAATATTAGATTGAGAACCCGCGTCTCACAAAACACGACATTGATGAGCATGTCCCGATTTATCGATGAAGTGAACAATGGCAGTAGATAAAATTGAGTGAACTGACCTGATGTTGCAAGTGTTGGCTGAACTTGATTGAGGTTCTTGTGATGAAGAATTTGAACTTGAATGTTTTTCTTTAAAGTTTTCGAGGTGAAGTAAAGTATTGTGTTTTCCTGTATATATTTTAAAACCACCATATGAAAATTTTTTACCAATATGAGTTTTTAAACAAATAAAACAATATTTTAAATGTTTATTTTTGATATTCTCTCTGGAATGGTTAAGCCTTTGAACATGTCGCATGCATACAGGTGATGAGTTTGAATGCATATTGCACATGATAACGAGTTATTGGTTGATATATGAGGTGTAGATTTTGTAAGTTTGGCACCCTTACTAATAAATTTTGTTTTTTCTGGCACTGTTATTTTGTTTTTTATTTCTATAGACTCTAATACTCTACATCTTGTCGTTAGAAACTGTGCTAGTTCATCAAATGTAGGATATTCACTACTAATTGGATTGGACTTGTCATCTAGCATACGAGTGACAATGTGCACTAAAATTGGGTCCCAATTTTCGGTTGTTACTCCCAAAGCATTGAGGGCCTGCAAATGTTTTTTAATAGACGCTATCATATTTCGGATGGATTGACCATCTTGTTTATAATCATGGCCCATTTCCATCAACAAATTTATGTGTTCACTTATTATTGCTCGTCTGTCATCAAACCGATTGACGAGTGAATCCCATGCAATTGTATAGTTAGCTGATGTTGTAGCTAATGATGAAATCAAATCAAATGCTTCGCCTGTTACACTAGCGTTTAAGTAATGTAATGTTACATTACTAAGGAATTCGTTTTTATGAACTAGTGACGTGAATAAATCACTATATTCCGGCCACTGTGAATAACTACCTACAAATTCTGGAAATTTAACAGTGGTTTTTGATTGCATAATTGAACTGCGCTGTAGATTATCGGTTAACTGACTGGAATTATCATTTGATTTGAGAAATACGTCTGCATCAGGTGCAGCCTTAAAATAATTTGACTCAAATTGTTCTCTTTCGTTGAGTTGTTCACTGTCGTCATCATTAAGCTCTAACGTGATAATATCGATTTGGTCTTGTATCACTTCGAACTCGGTCAAAGCGTTATCAATTTTTATCAAACGTCGTTGAACTTCGGCAACTGTCAGATCTGCTGAAGCCAGATAGCGTTGAAAACGAGTGAGACATCCCTTTATGTTACCTCAACAACAGTTCATTTTTCTTATCTGATGGTGACATAATTTTAATTTAATGTGTATATTAATTTTGCGAAATAACGTTGAATAAATAATTATATAAAATAGCTAAAGATCGCTGGTTTCGGCACCATATTTTTCAGTTAAAACATTACGAATTATTTTATTCGTGAGGGTTCGGACCACTTTAAATAATTTCATTTAACTAATATAATTCACATTTTATTTATTAAGTTCGGTATGGTAACTACGTGTCCTCTTACGAAGACCAGCACACACAGACTGACTCGCTATTACATATTAATACTTTGTTGATAATAATGATAATATTAACCCATTAGAGCCCAGTGTTAACATATGGCAATGTTTATAGAGGCTATTTATAAATTTTTTTCCGCGCATATTACCGCTATCGTAATCGATACAATAGACGTTTATCGACATTATAACATGTCTAGTTTACGATTTCTCATGCATTGTCATCTCGGAAACACAGTTATTTTTACGAATATTACAATCGAAGAAAAAATGGATCTCCATTCCGAGTAAGTAGATTTTAGGATACGTACATATTTTTTTGAGTCACTGTTTTTTGATATTTACTTTTACGACATTCTAAGAATAATTTTACAATAGTTTGAAAGTATTTTGATATTGTTGAACATAGCTATGGCTGTCTAAGTATCGGCGTTGCCCTATGGCAACGCTAGGCGTTTCGATACATAAAGTAATTATTTTTTTTTTTTTTATTTTGAAAAGCATGGTTTTTCGCTTTCTGATGCATTGGATATATTATTAAATGATGATGAGATGGAGGGGGATATTTTCATTGAGCCACCTCATCCTAGTGTCGATACTGATGAAGATTCAGGTGATGAAGACGGGAGTGGGTAAGATATAACACACTAGTTGATGCTATCATATTTTTGTAAATAAATTCCGTATTTTTTAATATACAGTGAAACCTCTGAATAGCGGACACTCTCGGTCGCCAAAATTTTGTCCGCTATTTAGAGGAAAACATTTTTTTTTAACAAATATGTAAATAAATTCAATAATTTTATTTTATATTATTTTTACATTATTTGAATACACGATAAAACTAACATTTATGAAAAAAAAACAGTTACCTAAATTTTTATTTTATTTTTACATTAATTAAATACATCTTAAAAAAATAAAACTAACATTTCTGAAAAAAATCTGTTACTTTAGTTTGTTTACTAATTGCAGGCGTAGTTATTTCGTATGTTAAGGCATTTTCTAATTGGACTGTGTTTGAGAACAATGAACTATTCTGTACCTCGATAGAAGAAATATATTTACGTATGTCTTTTACTGCTAGTAATGCCTCTCGTAGACTTCTTATTTTTGGGATTTCTTGATCTTCGGACCCATCATTTTCTTCATCACTTTCTTCTTCATTTTGTGTAGACATGCTCGTAATATCAGATGAATTTTCGATATCGGCGTCGTAAGTCTCTACACAATCGTCTAGTGTTATGTAGTCATTTTCCGTAATTGTATTGTCAATCACTTTAATAAGATTGCCAAGTTCTTCTATTGGTGTAAGTAGATCATCAACGTCTGTAACATTGTTATCACGGTGCCTAAAGCCGGACCGCAAAAAGTATTTCTTCACTGTTTTGGGTTGAATATTTTTTGAAGATGAAGACACCCAGTAAATTGCATCCAACACGTTGATAGGTTGACTTGAATTGGCATCCAAATCGGCAACAGCTTTACGTAATAATTGCGTACGATATAATTTCTTAAACTGATGGATTACTCCTTGGTCAAGCGGTTGGCAATGAGATGTCATGTTAGGTGGAAAAAACACAAGTTCAATATTTTTCATTTTTAAATGTGGATGAGGAGCCGCGTTGTCTAAAAAGAGTAAAACTTTTCTTTTATTTTGACCCATTCTGTTATCAAATTTCATAAGCCACTCAGTCATTATTTCAGTCGTCATCCAGGCTTTTTTGTTCCAATACCAATCGACGGGAAAGTTGTTAATATCCAATTTTTTGAAGGCTCGTGGACGTTTAGCTTTGCCTATGACGAGTGGCCGTTCAAACTCACCCAACATGTTAGAACACAAAAGTACAGTTAAACGTTCTTTTGAAATTTTTCCTCCGGTACATATCTCATTTTTAAACGCCATGGTTTTATCAGGTATAACTCTAAAAATCAATCCCGTTTCATCTGCATTAAAAATATCGCATTCTACGTAATTTGCTATAATTTCGGGTATTTTTGCTTTCCAGTTATCGACGGCCTCTTCATCAACATTTGCTGCTTCACCACAAACTGATTTAAAAGAAATATTATTTCTTTTCCGAAATTTTTCAAGCCAGCCATTAGAGCCTTTAAAATCAAATCCGTGCATTTCAGCGATTTGCTTACTTTTTTCTTGAAGCATCGGTCCTGACACAGGAAGATTTTTTTCTCGTAATTTTGAAAACCAGTTTAATACTTCATTGTCGATTATAGAGGTTTCTGTTTTTTGTAGCTTTGTCCATTTCCGTTTCTCTTCTCCATTTTCAGCCCAAATTTTGTAAAGAGCATCTTTATTTGCTATAATATCAGCAATTTGTGTTTTACTAACACTAAATTTGTCTGCTAATGCACGAACGCCTATTGTATTTGATGTTCGAAATTCCAGAATGTCTATTTTTTCTTTTAAAGTTAATCGTCTTCTTTTGCTAGCCATAGCGCAATAAAGTTCGTATAAACAATACGTTACAAATACGTACAAATTCGCACTACAATAAACGTTGGCATCACAAACACAACTAAACGCACATAGGACAATGCATTAGTTATAATACTTCGTTGACGCGATAATATTTCAATGACTGAACGGATAAGATAAGATTTTCATATACAGTATAATAATGTACACATAAGATAACTTAACAATTCAGGTTTTTATTCAGGTATTCTAAAATAATTCTTAATTTAAGATAAAAATAACTAATATCAACGTCATAAAAGTGTCCGTTATTTAGAGTGTCCTGTATTTAGAGGTTTTCCTATACATAAATAGTGAAAATGTTCCCGTCCCCGAAAAAACGTCCGCTATTTAGAGGTGTCCGCTATTTAGAGGTGTCCGTTAAGGGAGGTTTCACTGTAATTGATAATCTGTCATCTCGACAATTGACGGCAAACGCTGAAATTCGGCTGGTAAACAATGAAAGATTAGGTAACTTTACTGATGAACTAGTTCAAGCTACAGAAATTTCGAGTCATAGACAACGTCATGAAACATTGGTGGTAACACCCGAAAAACATCTAAAGTGGTTAAATGCTAAGAAAAAATTCAAACAAATACCTCGCTGGGAACAGGGGGCAGATTTTGACATCGAAAAACCCTCTTCATTTCCCAAACCTGATTACTCCAGGTATAAAATTATGTCCGCTACAGAAATTTTTGAAAAATTCATTGATACCGATATTATTGAACATTTAGTTGTAGAAACTAGACGGTATGCATTATTTCTAAACTGTCCTGATCCAAACATAACAGTAGAAGAAATTCGTTGTTATATTGCGATATTATATGTCAGTGGATATAATAATTTGCCTTCGAAACGACATTATTGGGATTCAAAAAATGACATGAAAAATTTGGCTGTATCCGAATCAATGCGACGAAATAGATTTTTGCAGATTTGTCGATTTTTGCATCTAGCAAATAATATTGATATCAATCAAAATGATAAAGCATGGAAAATACGACCAGTTATGAAAATTCTAAAAAAAAAAAATGTATTGAGAACTTTATTCCTGAACAACATCTTGCCTACGATGAAAGTATAGTTAAAAATTTTGGGCGACATAGTTGCAAGCAGTTCATTCGTGGTAAACCAATTAGATTTGGATACAAAGTATGGTGTCTAAACACAAAAGATGGGTACTTGGTAAATTTTGTTCTGTATCAAGGCAAAAGCCCTAAATTTAACACTGTTTACGAACAACTATTTGGTAAAGCTGCGAGTCCATTATTAGTTCTTATAGATGAAATCCCCATAGAAAAGAGACAATTGAATTACTCTTTTTACACGGACAACTTATTTTCAGGCAAAAATCTCCATTCGTTTTTAAAATATTGTGGATATTCAGCAATAGGAACAATTTGTGAAAATAGGATTCAAAAAGACTGTCCTTTACAAAATAAAAAAATATTTGCAAAAAAAGAACGCGGATACTTAGAAACAGCAATGGATAAAAATAATGGCCTTTTGTATGTTCGATAGATGGACAATGCTGTGATAACAATGATATCCACTTCATGTGGTACTAAAGAAATAAGTCACGTTAAAAGATATTCTCAACAAAAAAAAACAAATATTTTGATTCAAAGACCAAACCTAATTGCTAAGTACAACACGTATATGGGAGGCACCGACCAAATTGATCAAAATCTTGGATTGGAGTTCGTGGAAAAAAAAATGGTATTGGCCTCTTGTAACATGGATGTTTGATGTGGCAATGCAAAACAGTTGGATTTTATATAATAAAACAGGTAGACCAAAAATATATCAACTTCAATTTAGAAGAGAAGTAGTAAATGTTTATTTAGAAAAATACAAAAATACTCCTACAGGATCAGGACGCATATCAAAATCATTGTGTTCGTCAGACTCGGATATCAGATACATTACGGTTCAATAAAACTAATTACCAATGTACAAAACACAGAAGAAAACAAAAAATGAAGATGCCGGAAAAAATTGCAACTCAATTGTCCGAACAATGTGCTCAAAATGTTCTGTTGGATTATGCATTAATTGTTTTAAAACTTTTCATACCCAATGATGTATATTTATAAAATATTTTAAGTTTTTTTTGTACAAGCTGTACGTATAAGGAAATGATTTATTTTTAATTATAAAATACTCGTATATACATAATGCTTATATTTTATTGTGTTTGATGTTTATTTACAATTTCAAATAAGTTACATTTTAAAGATAGAAAAAAAATGATAGAAAAAAACTACGAAATAAGTAGGACAAATGGCAACGGCAAATATCTCGAAAACTATGATTTAAAAAAAAAAAAAAATTTTATTTAAATATGAGTGTATTTATTGAAGTTGTCAACAAAAATGTATTCAAAATTAAAAAAAAAAATTATTTGGGCCCTAATGGGTTAATAAGTTACATAATATAATAATGAGATAATCAATAATCAATATTGTACGGTTTCAGCGTTAACAGTGAAAATGAAACGGCAAATGATTTCAAAAAGTATCTGTATGAATACAATTGGAGATGAAATAGAACGCTTTAAATACTTCTAAAACATTTTTCATAAAAAATACATTAAAATTTATACATTATCCATTATTTTTCAATTCGATTTCTGATAAGATAATTTCTAAATTAAAATATTCATGTGTACAAACTTCAATTAAATTTAATCTTTATGTTGATAGCGTCTATGAACGTGTACTATACATTTACTATATACTACATTTACAATATAAATGCTAAAGGTTTGGATGGTCACTTGTGTCAATAGACGGATTACAATTAAGAATAAATAATGTAAATCCTCTTAGAGGGTCATTGTACATAAATTAACCGGCATTTATTAAAAATAAAAAAGCTGTGATAAATGTTTTAAATATGTGATTTAAACCAAATTTCATGACAGATTATATAAAAGCAAATTCAGTAAAAAAAAATTTAAAACTTTAGAAAAAAAAGTGGTTTCAATTTTAATTGTATTGATTTTCCAACAACGATTAAACAAATAAAAAAAAATTGAACGTATTAATAATGTCTCAATTAATGTTTATAGCTTAAATAATAAAAATATAATTTTTATTTTACACATAAGTAATGTGGTAAGTAATGATCATTTTGATTTATTTTTTTTAATAAAGATGAAAAATCACATTACTGTTATATTAACGGGTTTTCTAGATCTAGTAGAAACCAAAAAACTAAAAATTGTTCAAAATTTATAATTTGTAAGATGTTTTACTACTTTTGTGAAAAAACCGTCTACAAAATTTTGGGGTATTGAAAGATTAAAAATACACACAAAACTTTGCGGAAAAAATAATTTAGGGAGACCCATTATGTTTGAAGACGGTGATAATGATTTTACATATTTTAAAAGTTTTAAAAAAGCTCAAAGAATACCAATTGTAATTTATGCCAACTTCGAATGTATATTAAAACATGAAAAATTCGAAAAACTGGAAAATTCTAAAACGTTTTCCACAAACTTACATAATTATATGCAATGAGATTTATGTTAAAGTAGATTATAACGTTATACCAAAACATATAACAAAAATGTTTAAAATTCTTAGTAAAGTCGTAATTTATAGAGAGGAAAATACTACTAAAAATGTATGATCAAAATTATCGATATTGGGAATAGAATTCATAAAATCTATCAAATAAATATACCTATGAAAAAGTTAACCGAAAAAGAAGAAACAAAATTTCGAAAAAAACGAGGTATGCGAAAGTTGTTTAAAATCTTTTAAAGAATTTAATATATTAAAAGTTAGAGATCACTGTCAATTTACAGGCTTTTGTAGACAATGTATTTGTCTTTCATGAAATTTAGAAATGACTAATGTATCATTTGTTCCAATTTTCTTTCATAATTTATCGTATGATAGTAATTTTATAATTCGAAAACTTAGTTGTAATGATACAGATATTCGTGTAATACCGAATTCATCAGAAAAATATGTATCATTTAGCAAGGAAATCGTACCAAGATTTTCTATTAAATTTGTTGACACATTTCGTTTTATGGCAAGCTCATTAAGTTCACTAAGAGATAAATTGTCTGAAGATAAAACTAGATTTAGAGAAACTCTTAAAATATTTCCAATAGATAAATTAGACTTAGTTATAAGAAAAAGGGTTTTCCCTTATGGATATGTAGATAATTGTAACAAATTAAATAAAATATGTTTACTGTCAAAGACTAAATTTTATAATTCTCTAAAACAGGGTTTCCCAACCAGTGTGCCGCGAAAATTTCACGACTATTAATAAACGTTTACGTAAAATTTCGGTAATTGGTTAATATAGTTTTATCGATTCTCTTAACGAGGATATTGTTCACTATTTCTTATTAAATAATTTAAAATGCTATTCAGTTGATCGTTTGTCGTCTGTTGTGAAGTACATTTATTATTACCGTGTTTTATTTTAACGGACATTTTTTCTTTTCGCTCTACGATTATCATTTGTACTACGTGTCGCGCACGATGGATAGGTTTTTAATTAAGAAACGTAAATTAAGCGAAGAATTGCCTGGTACAAATAATGCTCATAGAGTTGATGTTGAGGAATTACCTGGTCAGAGTTTTAATCCTCCTTATGTTGAGGTGAGTACGAGTAAAAATGCTAAAGTACGATCAAAAAATAATATTCGACAATATCATGAAAGCTATTTATCATTTGGTTTCACGTCGAGTGATGATGAAATCCCTATACCTCAATGCCTTATGTGTAGTGAAAAATTATCTAATGAAAGTATGGTACCAAGTAAGCTGAAAAGGCACCTGCTTACAAAACATGGTTTTGCGTCTGAAAAGCCTCTAGATTTTTTCAAAAGGTTAGCCTCAGATCAAAACAGACAGGCTTCAAAGTTTAGAAAACAGTCAACTGTATCAGATAAGGTACAGGAAGCTAGCGATGCTGTCGCAGAACTGATAGCAAAAAAAAAATTAAATCTTACACAACAACCGAGTCAACCATTTTACCAACATGCTGTGAAATTGTTAAAATTTTGTTTGGTGAAGATTTTGAAAAAGAAGTTAGAAAAATTCTGCTATCTAATAATACTATTCAAAGGCGTATTGAAGACATGTCAAAATATGTTGAATTCCATGTGAATGAAAAATTTAAAGCAGCTGAATTGTTTGCCCTTCAATTAGATAAATCTACAGATGTAACTGGAAAACCTCAGGTCATGACATTCGTAAGATTCATATGCGATACTGAGTTGATGGAACAATTTTTATTTTGTAAAAACCTTCCTGAAACTACAAGAGGACAAGACATTTTTAATTTGGTTAATAATTATTTTACCACTCCCAATATATCATGGAAGTTTTGTTTGAGTATTTGTACAGATGGGTGCCTCTCAATGATTGGTCATTTAACAGGTTTTTTGGCATTAGTTAAGAAAGAAAACCCAGATATTATTTTCACTCACTGCTTCATACACAGAGAAGCTCTCGTTGCTAAATCTTTGATGCCTGAGCTCAATGAAGTATTGCAAACTGTTGTAAAAATGGTAAACTTCATTAAAAGTAAATCTTTGAAATCAAGATTATTTAATTCTTTGTGTTCTGCTATGGATAGTGAGCACACCCAGCTTTTATTTCACACACAAGTAAGATGACTATCTCGTGGACGAGTCCTACAAAGATTTTATGAACTCAGAGAGGAGTTATTATTGTTTTTTACTAGTGAAGAATCACATTATGCTGATTTTCTCAGTGATGATTCCTGGTGTGCCAAAGTAGCCTTTCTAGCAGATATATTCGAAAAACTGAATTACTTAAACAAGTGCATGCAAGGAAAGCAAGAGAACATTCTCACATCTACAGATAAAATTACTTCTTTTCAACAGAAGTTGTTATTATGGATTACAAAAATTAAAAACAATTTGGGATATGTTTGATCTTGTCAAGAACTCTCACATTAAGGGGATTCAAAACCGATCGTTTTATTGACGAAAACATGCAAACGTTTGTCCATTGTACCGATGTAACTACTTTTGCGATAAGAAATCTGAAAACATATTTTTATTCGTTATGAAGTTTATTTGTGATCGATCATCGCATTTTTTTAAATTTTGGCTCTTATCCCCCCCTTACATTTGATTTAAAAACTAACAATTTTTGAATTTTTAAACAGTGAATAAACCGAATTAAAAAAAAAATCAAAAAAATGGGATGATCGATCACAAGTAAATTTCATAACGAATTCAAAAGTGTTTTCAGATTTCTTATCGCATAAGTAGTTACATCGGTACAGTGGACAAAAAGTACATGCTTTCAACAAATAATCTCCGTTCGTAAGCGACGCCGTGCGCGACATTTGGTGACTTGCTCGTGTGCGTGCGGATGTGGTTCCCTCTCGCCACAAACTATTTATATCAATACGATTACGAAACGTCGTTATCGACGGTCACCGGCTATTCTATGAACACGGTTCACTGGCGCCAAATTATTATTTTTTTTTATATTTTTTTTTCTGTGCGGTGTGCTAATGAATAAACAATTAAAAAATAAAATAAGTTTTTTTTACTTATAAAATTATTTAATTGAATAGCGTTTTCTTTTCAAATAAACATTTTTTAATTGAATTGTACAATGGAAAACGATCTAGTAACAAGAAAAAAAAAAGAGTTAGATTGTCCAAATTAAAAAAACATAAAGGACATATAGAAGCGATACACAAATGGCGTTTAAATCGCATACATAATACAGTAAGTTAAATTGTAATTATTTGTATTCTTTGAATGTTATTTTTAGTTTTTATTTTAAACATTTTTCTGTGTTTTTATGCGTGGCTATGCAGGAAAACTCTGATTCTTCGACACCGCAATATCAACCACATAGCAATGACAATATTCTAGACCAGAGTAGTTCTACAATGTTCGTATTTACATAATTTTTGTTGATCCTCATCTGCCATTTTTGGCAGTAACACCAGATGGGCTTATTGAGGATGATTCAATAATAGAGATAAAATGTCCATTTTCTATAAAAAATTTTACTCCCCAAGATGCACACAAAGCAAAAAAGTTAAAGTTTATGGATATGCAATCGGGTAAACTATTTTTAAAAAAAAAACCATTCTTACTACTTCCAAGTACAAGGGCAGTTGCATATAACAAACAGAAAATATTGCTACTTTGTTGTATGGACACCAAATGGTAAACATTTTACTGTAGGTACTAATAATTATTATTTCATTATTGTAAGATTTTGTAATTATTGTTATAGGGATTTGTGTACATAAAGTTGAACGTGATGATGATATCTGGAATAATAAGATGGAGATGACGTTGTCAGAATTCTACCTGGACCATATGTTGCCAGAAATATGTAATCCACAATATTGAAAAACATAACAAACTTACGACGTTCCTATTCATTTTTTAATCTTTTATATTTTCAATTTTATTACACTTATTTATTTATTTCAAGTGTATTTATAATTTTTTTTAAGTTAATGTTTCATAAAACAATGAATTATATTAATATCATTTCCTTGTAGTATTTAGTATTATTTAATATTTATTGGTTATTAATTATTATAATAGTCGGCTAGTCTATTTTTTTTTATAACAACAGCCACTTTTGTAAAAATGCGCGACCGCAGGAATGACACGTATAATGGTATAAATGTATTATGTATTATGTACCTACAACGATATATAATAGTTCAATGCGATAGCAGATACACATTATTATTATAAAATGGAAATAAAACTATAAATAACATTGTGATAATGATGTGACTATGACAAAAAGGAAGGTGGCGGTACAGGTTATGAACCGCACTCACACTAATAATCATTTACGACTAACACAAATACATCGGGCGGTGACGACGTGATAACAAATTGCCTAAATTTTACCCCTTATTAAATAAGCACTTCCAGCCCCCTTAATTCAGATCTTACAAACTTAATTTAAAAAAGTCTACATTTGCTTTATGAAAATATAAAAAAGTATTTTCCGTCTTTGGATGTCTCATCGATGGACTGGGTGAGAAATCCTTTCATTGACTCAGCATATGAGACTGCATTGTTTACCACTGAAGAAGAAAGTGAAATGATTGATATAAAAAGTAACCGTGGTCTTAAGCTACAGTACTCTAAATTAGTTGAAGATTCTGCGAGAGTCAAAATTAAAAAAAATCAAAATAAATGTAGATGTCTCATCTTTCTGGATAAATCAATTAAATGAGTATCCCAAGATTTCAAGAAAGGCTATGAATGCGATACTGCCTTTTTCTACATCCTATATTTGAGAAGCAGCATTCTCTTCAATGAATGCCATCAAAACTAAAAATCGATGACAACTGAAGAACTTGGAAGACGACATGAGAGTGTGCTTATCAACCATTCGACCACGAAGGAAGCTAATAATGAAAGGAAAACAGTCCCAAATTTCTCACTAAGATTAAGTTTTTTATAAAAATTGAAATGTATCTTGTTTTTCAATTTCAATAAATAAAATATTTAAATTTTTTTCTATCCTAAATAAACACACCATTTTAAATTGTTTGCTAGTAATATTATACTGATATACAACTACTTTGGTATCAATGATTAATATGATGAAAGTCTAGTATAAAATAAAATATGTATACATATATAAGTCAGTGACAAGTGTGCCGCGGCTAAATATGGGTTGGGATTTGTGTGCCGCGAAGAAAAAAGGTTGGGAAACGCTGCTCTAAAAGATGAAGAAATTAGTGATTGCGATTATTTACATACAAAAAATGTATGGAAACTATTTAATATTAAAACTTTAGGTGAATATAGCGATCTTTATCTGAAAACTGATATCACTATTTTGGATGATGTTTTTGAAAATTTTAGAGATTTATATATTTCAACTCTGAAATTAGATTCGGCTCATTATATGACTGCTCCAGGATTTGTTTTTGATTGCATGCTTAAATATGCTAAAGTAAAATTAGAACGTTTAAAATATTATGATTTTTCATTTTTTTGGAAAAATCTGTAAGAGGAGGTATTTGTCAATTATGTAAAAGATATTCAAAAGCGAACATTCCTGATATAAAAGGGTTAAATTATAATTCAAATGAACCAAATAAATGGATTATCTACTTTGGTTGTGTGAATTTATACGGGAAATCTATGTTAACAGATTTACCATACAAAGGTTTTCAATGGTTTAACAATCTTAATTTAAACGTAACAACAATTCTTAACGATTCTAAAATCGGATATTTATTAGAAGTAGATATAGAATACCCTAAATATTTACATAAATTACATAATGATTTTCCATTTTTACCATATAATGAATGTCCACCAAATTCAAAAGTTAAAAAACTACTTACCATCTTAATGCGAGTAACTTTAGATCTTATCAATACTAAGTACGTCGTGTATGTCATTTCCGCCTGTCATTCGGACCATCATTGTTCAACGCTGTGGTCCAATAATCAGGTGTATATATTATATTTACTATATTTATATTTAAGACAATAAACATCATTGTGTTGCTCATATGGTAATTATATATTTTACGAGATTGACGAGCCCTTGGAGTCCCGCAACAGGGCTATAAATATTAATCAGGGAACTTTAGAGTATCTAGTGCAGAGATAGTCTAGCCAGCTATATCGTAAAGATTCCACTAGATAACTCTATCGGCGGACATTCGTATTCGCTAACGAATACCGAATAGTTCCGTTACAGAATGAAAAGCTTCACAACTATTAGTAGTGTGCATAGTAGACGCTGAATATTCCGCCCATAAAAAAGGAGGGAAATTAGACTCGTTTGAAACGTATATTTCTAAAATATAATCAACAAATATTTCTACTTTTTCATTTCTTGTTTGAATAGCCATTAGGTAATCTGTAAAACAGTCACTCACGTCGTTCGAATTCAAAAATGGTAAGCCAAAAAAATATTTTAAATATTTACCGATTTCGGTATTTTTTTTATACTAACTACTTAAGCCAATTGTCTGTATTTTTCGCCACCAACTTTGGGCTTAGTGAAATCGACATCCTTTTAAACTAATAGAAGGCCATAATTTTAATAGAGCTAAATGAATCGCCTTTTCAAAATCAGCAAAAACTGTTTTTGATGAAAATGTTATGTTGAAATTGTTATTCGTGTCAGGCGCATAGTATAACAGTAGTAATAATAATGACATGAGTTGTATAGTATAAAATAAACAAAATAGAATTAACTTTAAAATAAGCATTACACAGTATTAAAAACTAAGGTAAAATAGACTATGAATGTTTAATATAATATGGTAATATTGTTGAGTGGTTGAGTACGTTATTGGCGGATTTATATTGTTTATGCCCAAATGCGGGCTACGTTAATTCCTTGGTTTGTGCCTTTATAAATGTCTTCAGAGGTGCATGTTTGGGAGCAAGCTTTGCATGTGAGAATGTGTTGCATTGTCTGTACTTCTCCATATATACATAAGGTGTCTGTGCTATCTAGCAGTCCCCATTTTATTAGTTGGTCTTTCGTTCGTCCAATTTCTGTCCTAAGTCTGTTTAATGTTCACCAGATCGGTCATGTCATTATGACCAGATGGGAGCGACTCGTTCGGCACCCAGCTGGAGGTACTGCTTATCTCATTTCTCCATCTGGTCGTTCTTTCTACTTCAGGATGTGTTGACGAGATGGCTTTTGTATAGTTCATGAAACTCTTCCTGGATTTAAGGCGAGAGAGTTGTGGAGTTATACCATACATAGGGTGTCATGGATCTGCAACTATTTTCGTTCTCTCCCAGTCTGCTTGCGTGGATCTTCTTATTGGCGGAGGGGCTATTCCAGAAAGTATACCGGTGTGTTTTTTAGGCAACCAGTTATGAGTCGGCAAGACTCGTTTAGTGCAACATCGACCTTTTTTGTATGTGATGACCTACCCCATACTGGACTTGCATACTCATCCGCTGAAAAACATAAGGCTAATGCCGTAGTTCTTAGGATGTAGGGATTACAGCCCCATGTGGAGCCAATGAGCTTCCGCAATATGCCATTTCTTATCATTATTTTATGTTTGGTGTTTTCGCAACGGAATCTGTAGATGAGAGATCGGTCTAGTGTTACTCCGAGATATTTTGGATACTGTGTATTAGTGATATTCGTCTCATTCCAGTAGACGTTAAGGGTACGGTTGGCACATCGATTCCTTAGGAGGAAGGTACATACTTGTGTTTTGCTTGGATTGGGTTTTAAGTAATTGCGTCTATTGTATTTTCCAAGAATATCCAAAGTTGACGATAGTTTTTCCTCTAAATTTTCAAACTGATCGTGTTGTACGGCGATTGCTGTATCGTCTGCATAAATATAATGTTTTACATCGCCATCTGTGGATATTGGTTGATCGTTGGTATAAATGTTAAACATAGTGGGGACTAGCACGTTTCCTTGAGGGAGGCCTTTTCTGGAGTTTCTCCACTTACTATTTTTGCCTTGATGATTTACGAAAAATCTTCTGTTGCCAAAAAGTGCTTCGAAAACTCTTACAAACTCGTAATCCAGGGTTATATCATATAGTTTTTTTAACATTAGTCTGTGGTTCACCGTGTCGTATGCTGCCGTTAGATCTATGAGCGTTACGCCTGTGATTTTCTTGTTCTCGATTGTTTGTGTCAGGTTGAGTATCTGTCCTGTACATAATTTTCCTGGGCGGAAACCAGCTTGTTCTTTAATTAGTGTGCTATCCACGAAGGGGACTAGGTGGTTAAGCAGCATTCTCTCGAAAAGTTTGTACGTGTGGCACAGAAGGGATATTGGGCGATAGTTCTTTGGGTTATCCGTATCCTTCCCTGGTTTCAGTAGGGCTATAATTTTTGTTTTCCTCCATATTTTCGGTATGTTTTTCCGGTTTCTTATTTCGTTATATAAAGCGATTATCCAGCATTTGGCTTTCGGCCCAAAATTGCGGATCTGTTCGATAAAAATATTATCTAGTCCAGCTGCTTTCCTAAGTTTCATTGTCTCTATAACTATGTTCAATTCATCCTCCTCGAAAGGTCGGCTGAGATGGTTTCCTTCTTTTTCTTTGTTTCGTATTATTCTTTTATTGGGTTTATCTTCTTGTTTGAGTTTTTGGGGTTTACCGTTTAATAGTAATTGGTGTGCGATTTGATCGGGAGTGACGTTCGACAGTCCTTTCGCGCTAGTAGGATCACTGTTTAATCTTTTAATTAGGCCCCACGCTTTTTTACTACTATGTTTCATGTCCATTTTATTTAAGAGCTCATGTCATGTATTCCTTTTTTTCTGTGCAATGGCGTTCGTGAGCTCTTCCCCTTTATTTTTGGTTTGTTCTTTGAAGGAATTATTTTCAAACAGGTTGATATATGTATTGTCCATGATTTCACTTGATAGCCCAGGTATGTGATGTGTCCTACATCCTTTTGGTATGTGTTTCCTGGATATATATTTTACTTTTTCTACAAAGGATTCATAGTGTTCCGGTAGTGGTTGGAGATTTCCTATACTTGAATCGAGATCTTCTTAGAAAAGGTTCCACTTTGCTTTCATGAAGTTGTATCTCCTTTGGAATGGGATATTAAGTCTCACTGCAGTCTCAATCTGGCAGATTATGGACCTATGTTGTGTGTTTGGAATGGGGTCTCCCATCGTTTTGGTATATAGTTGACTGATAGTCACTGACAAATATAAGGTCAGGGTTATATCCTTTCTTCCAGGGATCGCTATTGAAGGGCGGAGGTAATTTGTTATCGTGAATCAGTACCATATCTTCGCCTTGTGTCCAGATTTCTACTGCTTCGCCATCGTCGTTTGTCTCCGTATAGCCCCAGCTTGAACTGTGGCTGTTGAAATCACCTATGACTATGTTAGGTTTATGTTGTAGGCTGTCTTCGGATTTAAGGCTAGGGGCTATGAAAGGAGAATTTGGTGATTTATAGTTTGAGGAGACTGAGATGTTCGGTAAATGCACTATGATAAATTCGATGTCATTTTGTTCGTGTATTTTAACTGACTGGATGGTCATATTAGGTTTTATTAAGATAACATTACCGTGTTTTCTATTGTACCTTATCGCTGCTAGTTTCATTCCAGATATACTTGGTGCAAGAGTCTGGTCTCGATGGGTCTCTTAGACGCACATAATATCGCATGATGTTGATTTAAAAATGGTAGATAGAAGTTCTTCCTTTACTCTCGTAATACCTTCGATGTTTATCGATACGATCGTCAATGCTTGCCCTGATAAGGGCCGTTTTAGGCGCGGTTTTTTATGACCGCTAGACATTGTTATTATACTGAGAGATAGGTTGCGCCTGGGTTTGGAAGAATTAGCCGGTGTTTAGAAAACACCGTTACTAGGGGACACCGCATAGAGGTTTCTTCCTTGTCCCCCGTACATTAGTTTATATGCTAAGTTTTGTACAGTCATTACATTTATTTAAATACTGACTTTTCTAATTTTGGTGTCATTTTAGTCTACCAAAAATCATCATCATAATCTAATCTTTCATTACTTGTCCAATAACTAGTATAAATTACAAAATAACATTTTATTTTTTTACAAATATACATTTGTCCTTGGATCTAGTAGTAATAGTTGCTATTTTTCTTTAATTTTAATTTTTTATCAAAAAGTTCACATTGTGACAACTATATACAGAAATAAAATAATCATAAATCATAATTATTACCACAAAGAAAATAACTATTGTATGAGCTAAAAATTATTCATAACACCTTTTTGTCATTGAAAGCATCAATAAAATTATCATAATCCTTAGTTGATAATGGACATTTAATTTCAATAATAGTGTCATCATCAATCACTCCATCTGTAAAATTTTTACAAAATATATATTGAATTCAAATCATATTAAATAAGTACCTGAAGTTTTAAAACTAATCACAATATTTTGAAAACAAACTAATATAAAAAAAAAAACCGGGAAAGTTGCGCTCTGCTGTATAGTAGGGGTAGAGTGGGTTAAATTTGAATGCAAATTACACAATATCGATTTCGAATACCAATAAATAATATGTTTTTAGTCTTATACCCAATTATAGTAGCCTAAAATTATAAAAATTCAATAAACTATGGTTTTTATTAATTATGTTTATAAGACTTATTAAAACAACTTACAACACCAGACAAAGCATCATACTTCGTTTTTTAACTACGCTTTGATCATTGGCCATCTGCTACAACGGTACACATTGGTGTACTATCATGGTCAATTTCGCCTGCTGCTATTGCCATTTTTTTTTTCCTTTTCACCTGCTATTTGCGTTTCCTTCAATGCCGCATTATGTATATTCTCACTCATAACCAATAAAACTGCATTATAAGTTGTATTTGACATACATGGCAAATAGTGGAAACAAGTACTTCAGCAAGTTGTGTATAACCTATACCAGCTGCAATTGTCCCACTAACTATAGCTTCATTTATGGGAATAAAATCATCTGGTTCACTTTTCTCATATTCAAACGAAGATTTTAAATTACACATTTTACATTGAAAAATATATGAAGATCTGGTTCCGCAACCATTCGGATAAAAATTGCATGTCTAAGAATGAGCAACCAAAGCTTCTTACATGTTTACTTTTTTGTATTTGTTCAAAAACATACAATATATCGACAATTCGACGACCAGTGCAATTCCTAAATAATAATAATATGAATAAATAAACAATATAAAAATATAAATAATACGTTTTATAATTTTCCCGATGTTATTTGTAGGTACATATAAATATATAATATTTTATTAGTATGTTTATATAGCATATTTTATACTATATAGTCATATAGGTGTATTGAGAATATAGAATCTTAGAATCTTAGAGAATCTTAGAATGTCAACTATATAACGATTATTTTTAAATATTAATTTAATGTTTAAATACGAGTATATATATATATATATATATATATATATATACATATAGCATTCGAATTACGAACTTAGAAATTACTGTATCAGTATATGATGATGAAGAGGATGATACATATGATTCTTCACATAGCTTATGGTGTTCAACATCGGAAACGTTGCCAAACAATAAATTAGATTCAGTTTCTGCATCCACCAAATTGGTATTTAAATAACTAATCTGAATATTTTTTGGTGTAGTAGTCAGAATGGATTCTCTAATAATAATATACATTTTAGATATTATTTAATTAAAATACGTAAGCTGTATACAATTCATACATTATAAATTTAATAGAAGATTGTCCATATGTTTTGCTTATAATAATTTTAAAAAAACTCAAACGTCATCATTACACAAAAACTTTTTATGAGCCTCTGAAATTTAAATTTTTACACAATCTCGTAAAATAACGATTTGTCCTCAAACGATTTTGGATATTAATTATTATTAAAAAAGTATAAGTGGTGACAAATTAAATGTGATGCAAAAGTTAAAACCTTTAAGGAACTTAAAGAAAAGGCGAGTAATCGGTTAGAATGGAGAATTGGAGTTGTAAACCAACCTTCGGGTTGAAAAAAAAAAAAAAAAAAAAAAAAAAAAAGTGGTGGAAACTTTCACTTTGTGTTAAATTTTCAATTCTTAGTTTTGAATACAAAAAAATTTATACATTTTAAATACAAAATAATTTGCAAATATTCGTGATTTTATCGATATTTGAACTTTAAACAATTATAAAAAAAATGTTTGCCTATGTATTATGGTAATTATTGAATCACTCATAGATAAACTTATGTAAAACCTTCTATTCAATTTACAAGTATTTTGACTTGACCAAACATATTGAATTGATATTTATATAAAAAAAAAAAAAATGAGTATTTCAAATGCCTAAAAATAGCAGAAAATTATCGAAATGTATTGAAAAAAAAAATGGGAAATAATGTCACTTTAAACAACTGGTGGAAATTTCAAGTTTCTACAATTTATACTTTTTGAATAAAAACAAATATCAAAAATCGTTTGAGTCTAAATCGTTATTTTACGTGATTTCGTAAAAATTTAAATTTCCAATGCTCATAAAAATGTTTGGTATTATTCCGGTAGATTTTTTTTTTATAGAAATTTGAAGAAGAACTTTTGAGAACCATGTATCAAATTTTCAAATCTTGGGTATAAATATTTAAAATTTTATGAAATTTCAATTTCATAAATTATTCATAAATAAATGAAATTCAACTTCGAAAATTATGTTTCATTTTATATTGTTCAAGGTTTTAAATTAGGTATGTTTAAGTTTTTTAATATTATTATATTACTATATATTATTTTAATTTACCTAATTTTACTTTTATTATACACTTTTAAGATTTTAAAAAAGGAATACATATTATGTTAATTTGTCATAAGGTTGTTATTCAACTGTTTAAGTTTTTTTTGCATATTTTTTGATTTAAAAGTTTTTGTTATTTTATATTGTTAAAGTATTCAATACTTGAATTAGGTTTTATTTTAATATACCACTATACCTACAGTAATTTAAAATAAATAGTTTTGAAAAATTTTATAACAATTAGTTAATTTGTTTAGTCATTTTTTCTATTTTTCATGTTAAAACGAGCCAAATTTTTTATTTTTTATTTTTTATCACCGATTATAAAAATAAATTGTAAAAAAATCGAATATTTTAATAGCCTGTAAATGGCTTAAAAATCAATATAATATTTTGAAAAAAAATATGACATAAAGGAAATACCAATCTTAACAGCTGGTAGAAATTTCAAAAATCTGCGACTTATACTTTTTGAATTATAACAAATATTTAAAATCGTTTGATAATAAATCGCTATTTTATGCAATTTCGTAAGTATTTAAATTTCAAACAGTCATAAAATTTTTTCCTCTAAGTCCGGTAAAAATTTTTTTAAAGATTTTTGAAGAGTAGCTTATAGATAACCTAGTGTTAAAATTTTGAACCTTAAGTATAAACAGAAAAAATGTTATGAAGTTTTATCTACAAAATAACTTGCAAATTATCGTGATTTTTTCACATTTTATACAAATTTGAGCATTAATGGCTTATAAAAAAAATTTGAGTAAACTGATCACCGATATTTTTTAGTTACGATAAGTTTAACTTATTATAAACCTTGTATTAAATTTTCAAGAGTTTTCGGTCTGCCAATTAAATTTTATAGATGTTTAAAAACAAAAATCGAAAATTTAAATTGTCTATAAATAAGTCAAAATATGTCAAAATACTTTGAAAACTTAACCATGTATAAAAAACGTCAATATAAAGATTTGGTGAAAATTTCAAGTTGTTGCGATTTTTGGTATTTGAGTTAGAGCATTTTAAAAAAATGTAATTTGTAAAAACGTGATTTTGCGTAATTTTTTTATCGTTTTTTTCGATTTTTTTAAAAAAGTATTGAAAAGTTGGATTGTATTATATTTTACCACTTGTTAGCATATATTTGACACCCCCAGGACAGTATTTTAGCCGAAACGTGTTACAGACAAATTTATACCGATAACTGTTATCATAATCATTTTTTAAAAATTTATTACATAGTGATACTGTGACATGGCCTTATCCAGGATTCATTTTTTGGGGAGGGGTTCTTTATAATATAAAACTACAACATCATTTTTATGAATTTTAATTTAATATAACCATGTCATTGTATAAGGTACCAATAATACAAGAATAAATTAACCTCATTATTCTAAATACATAAATTTTTATTTTTATTTATACTGTATTTAACAACATTTTTTTTATAAATTTACAATAAACCAGAATTTTTCAAAGTAACAGCATTCTCCTCGACTGTTTTGCAAACCGATTTAGCACCTCTTCTGGATCAAAATTTATTTCCCTGTGTATTGACATTAATGCTAATCCGTTGAAACGAGTTTCACAAGTCGATTTCCTAAGATACGTTTTCAATCTTTTAAAAGATGAAAATGTTCTTTCTGGTGTAGCTGTTGACATAGGTATAGTGGCTAAGACTTGTAATAGTTTTCATATGTTTGGAAACAAAAGTATGTTACAATTGTCAAGCCCTTCAATTGCTGTATTAGGGCGTGACTCTTTTTTAAGCCACTTTGATTTCCATATTGAAAATTCAGCTTTGAAAACAGTAGGTTCTGTCAATATCCGGGAATAAAACTGTACACAATCATTCATTTTTTCACTAGTGGAATGTACACATTTACTTGGAATAATTTGTTGTAATGATTTTATTAAAAATTTGTGTTTCTGAAATCTATCAGAAAACTGTATTCTTATATGGTCAAGAAATGGAAAAAAAATGTTAAGTTTGTAATACTCTTCAGAGTTATTAGCGGGCACATTATTACGCTGTGTTTGTCTATTAGCAAAACGAGGAAAATCTATTTCTTTATTTTTATTCATCATGATTGCAGCAACGGAAAACATGGCTGAAAAATGTTTATTGTTATTTTCTCTCATTTAGTCCAAAATTGCTAACATATCATCTACATGATTACATGCTTCGACCAAATCAGCATTTATTGTCTGTAACTGTTTACACAATTTTAACGTATAGGAAAAAAATATTTTCAATTATTATGAGAGGTATAACAAATTTAGCGTATTTAATTAAACTTAATAACTGACAAGACTTTTGAGCTGTTTCTTTATTTATTGAAGATTCTAATTTTTCTAATGCAACAATAATGGCTGGATATAATTCATTGAACCGCAAGACACTTTCATGCTTGTAAACCCAGCGTGTTTCACATAATGTGATTTCGTGGCGATCAAGGTCAAATGGTATTTAATTACAACTGTATCGCAGACCGCCGCGACAAGACCGCGTTCTATATGCCTGGGCCTTTAAAATGATCGAGGAAATTCAATAGAAATATTTTTGATGACTAATGATATTTCGGGGAGGGTTTGATCCCCCCCCCCTTGAATATGGACATATACTGTGAATTGTGATAGACTATAGTACACAGTATATATTTTACATACATTATAGATATAATATATTAAGTAATTAGTATTATATAAATATATAATAATATTTTATTATATAAAATTGCATATAATGTTCAACACTTCAACAACCTTTTTGATAAAAAAATCGCCGCAATGGTGTTGTTAAATGTTAATAATACTTGATGGAAGTACTAACAATTACAATGATTACACAGAAAACTATGAAATATTAGATATCATCAACTTTACTATCAAAAATAAATTAGCCAATTAACATTACTTCACATAAAAGGGATACTTATAAGTAATAATACAAAGCAAAAAGAGTTTTATGTTGTAGGTATATATTTGTTGCTAGAACTAGACAGCTCTAAAACTTTAGGAGTTAAGATTGACAATTCTCCAGAAGTTTCTCCATGGTCCTATAGACTTTATTTATTTAAACTATAAGTTATACGAGTAGGTATAATATGCTGTATCAATCTCTGTCAATATGTACTTAGGGAGGGATATTTATTCAGTTATTAGAACACCATGTCTCACATTTGCAGAAATATATTGTTTTCAATTTTGAATCAATAATATCTTTTTGTATTATATTTGAATGTAGGTAAGTATCTATAGTTTTTCTTAAGCGTTTGTTTTAGAATAATCAATATTGTTTTACTCTTTATCTCTATCACAAGATTGATTAAAAAAAATAAATATTCATAAAAGTTGTATAAATAATGTATTATGTTAATTTTTATTGATAACAAATTTAAAAAAAATTGTTTTTGCTTAAAAAAATATATAAATAAAACAACTATAAGGTGGTAAGAAACGGCGATTTAATTTTTGTTTCTTGTTAATTTGAGCATTTATATAGATGCAGATGGATTTCCTTAAAATCTTTTAATTTTAATTTTAACTGGAACTGCCAGTTGAATAAAAAATGCCACCCAAAATTATTATTTTCAATAATAATTAAGAATAAAAAGGTAAAATATGTATAATTAATTCACAGCTTTACTGTTAGTATTCTTGTTTGTAACTTTATGTTATGCCTAACTGCAAAGTGCAAATCATAGATGTAAATGTATAAATACCTATGTATAAGTCCACGTTGCAGACATTAATCTATATATATAAAAATGGAGACAAAAAATTCGAAATTGCATCAGTTGAGAACGGCTGGGCCGATTATCTTGATTTTTTTTTTAATGATAGAGAATGTCGTGGAGCGGGTTTATAGATGGACCTAACTCCACCCCCGGGAGGTGGTCAAACAGGAATTTTGAGATTTACGATAGAAATTTTTGTTTTTGTTTATAAATGGTTGCTATGGGGGTTATAAAATTTGAGAAAAATATTTATTTATTAGTGGTTATTATAATGAATTACCCGACGTTGCAAAGTAACCAAAAAAAAAACATAAATAAGTACTTTGAATATTTTCTATTTGTTTGTGTCATTAAAAATGCCAAGAAGACGCCAGAATGCCAAAAATACTTAACTTGTAACAATCACTAATACATAGATATTAACATTGATTTTAGAATAAACAGATAAGCCATAGCATAGGGGTTTTCGGCGACTAAAACTATGATTATATCGTCGCCATCGTGCTAAAAATGACCAAGTGTTTTTTTTGTAGTTTTGAGAAAAACTAGTTTGAATGTTTAACATTAATTAAAAAATTCAAAACTTAATGAACATTAACAAACTTGATTTCAATAAAACCGGAATACTATACTTATCATTATGGTGCACAAATTTTACTACTTAATTATTACTAAAATTAATTAAAAGAAATTTACCAACTTAACTTAAGAGTAAAAAGTGACCATGTGATAGTTTCACTTGAACACTTTTAAAAGTGCCCAAGTAAAATGTATTTGAATGGGAATTTGTTAAAAGGGACCTAAGTACCTTTTTAACAATTTTTCAGGAGAAACAAAAAACTGTTTTCTTCTTTTTAAATTTGCATATTTAGATCAATTATTGCAATTTCTATTGAATCATATTGTATATAAAATAATTACCAAAGAAAATTAAAAAAAAAAAATGTGTGTTTCTATTAATAGCTATTTATAATATTGTGATTTAGGTCCCTTTTAACAAATTCTAATAATTTTTTAATTAAAAATATCATAATTAATATAATACTCACATTTTAGAATAATAAAATACCTTTTTTTATTATTGCCAAATTAATAGATAACAAAGAAATTAAATAACAAACTTTATACTTATTATAAAAACAATATTGAAAAAAATACAACATTTTTGTATTAAAATTAATAGAAATCAGTCTTTGATTTACAAAATGATTAGCATATAATGACAAAATATTAATTTCATAATCTAGTAAATGTAAAATAACAGCACTTTGTTTTTGTCAATCTTTGAACAATAAAGTGAAAAAAATAATATAATATAATAAAGGAACATTTTTAAAATACTAGGATACAGAGATAAAAAAATTATTCAATTACAAGCCATTGTAAAATTGCATTGTAAAACTGTTTGTATGGCTCTTCGATATATGGCATAAGTTTTTTAATGTCCTCCAATTTTGCTTTTTCGATAGGAACTTTTCCATTTGAATATAATACCTGTTTTGGTAGTTCAACTTTTGAATTTGATTTGTGTTGTAACAATGGAAAAGTGTATTTTACAATACCATCAATAAATGGCAGAGCTGTAATACATCCTGGCAGTTTATTGTCATAAATAAACTGGCTAAAAGTAGAAATTGCAAAGTCTTGTTTCTCGTTTCTCTTGGATAGTCTAGTTTCCAGTGAATTACTATTTCTTTTATAAAACTTGGACCACCATATACCAAAATTTAGTATGAGGTCTTCAGAATATTGAATTTCATTCACTGTAAATTTTTTTGTAGCACTACTTGTAATAATAAATTCTGTTAGTTGATGCATACTGTTTGAATAATTTATTAATTATAATTATATTTTTGTATTATGTTTCAAGACAGTTATCTGTACCTCTTATTATTGCAATTATGTGTTTTATTATTTTAATTATCTGTCTTATGATTTATATTTATATTAGTTAATGTTTCCATCATTATCATCTAATTATTTAATATTTCGGCCCAATTGTCTTTGGAAAATCTTATTGCGCAATGTATCGTATTTTTAATATTGTATTTTTATTATTTTGGTCTGTTAACGGGGTATTTAAGCAAGCTGCCTTAGTGCACAGTCGTCCACTCTTCTTTTAGCACTGTAGTAAGACCCACCCGGGCTGACTTACGCAGTGTCTAAGAGAGGAAATATTTGTACCAAAGGTATAGTGAGACCCACCCGGGCAGACTCACGTACCGTTTGGGAACAAACATAGTTTTAATTGCGTCGCACGGGACGTAAATACATACCGCGAGGGGTATTGTTGGACGTAGTTACCATGTTTTTTATTACATTGTATTATTAAAGTGTTGTTTTTATTATAATATATATTTCACAACAAAGTATCAATTATCTTAATTTTTATATATACAGTCCACCATAAATCGTCGAGTTAAATATATTTTTTAATATATACTTGGCGACCTTACACATACTGTAAATCCTATCATGCTTTCTTAACTTGCGTTTGATAATAGAAAAATCCCTATCACAAGGTAAATAACTGTGACCTCTAATTGGAAAAAAATGAATTATTTTTTCAAAACGTTTTGTATCAGTTAGAGCGAGTAAAAACCTAGCCAAAGAATGGTTTTTATTTTGTCCAGGACAGTTATCAGAATATAGATGAACTTCGGTTATATTATCAGGAATATTTTGTAGATAATCCCATTAAAAAGAGCATACCTCATCTGGTCCTTTCTTGGCTTGTCCTTCATGGTACATATAACAGGAAGCCTTATTTTGTTTGACATCATGAATAGAAAATATATTGACTGTTAATTGTCTCATTTAATACAATTCCTGGACAGGTAATTTGGGAAGTGAAACATTGGAACAATAATCAAAAGTTATAGCTAGTATATTTTCATTCACTTTCTTTTTAGAATCAGTTACTTCATTCTGGATTGCACTATAGAACTTATTAGTTCTTCTTTTATGAATGATCAATTCTGCCACAGCAGACCGTTTTGCAGTTTCGTTAAGGTGTGGTGATTTAATTTTCACTTTGAGTTCTTCACATTTACTACAAGAATCCACTTGTGGTTGCCCAAATCTTAAATTAAAGTTTTCTTTAAAAAAGTTTAAATAAAAACTGTAGCTGACTTTTGTATTTTTGTATTTTTGTTTAAATAACTCATACATTAATTTAGTATTCAGCTCTGGTTTTAAATAATAAACGGGATTTCCTAAATAATGACTTTCTGAAACAGGGAACGATTCAATATGCTTTTGCACTTTTAGTTTTGTATCAACAGGTAAGCTTAAACTTGTATGTTTGCCGCGTTGATCGTGAGGGGATAATCCTTTAACTTTTAACTGAACCAGTCTTTTTACACGCTTCTTAGATAAAGCATATAGCGATATAAAAGCATTTTGGCAAACTTCTAATCGAGTAAATCCCAGCAGTACATTGTATTTAAATGTGTTATTCCTAACGGTTTGGCTATTTGTACTAGAGGATGACTTTCTCTTTTTAATGTTATGTGTATCAATTAAATTTTGTAAAAAAATATCTAGTTCATCTTTTGAATTCATTTTCAAAAGATATTGCAAAATATCCTGTTGATCAGGTTCAGAAATATTATTGAAACATTTTTTTCGGCATCTATACACATAAAATAGTAAATTATACTTCTTAAAAATTAAAAGAAAGAGCATAATGATTACATACTTGCATGGGATTCCAACTGTTGTTTTTTTTATTTCTTTGCCTTTTTTTGTCATATAAAATTCACCATGTAATTTTGCAAGTTTATTTTGGTTTCGTAAATATTTATCAGGATTTGCTTTTTTTTTATTTTTATTTCTAACGTTATTTAAGTCATCGTTGTCGATAAAACTTTGGATATCCATTTACAATATTAAAATTATTTAATAAATATTTAATATAAAAATACAAGTAACAATAAAATATAAAAGCTTAAACAATAAACAATATTGTAATTAACTTGAAAAAAAAATTGATAACCGTTATGTGAAAACAATTATATAAGAGACCAATATAGGAAGTTTATCACTGTTTTCTGTAAAATACAGTGTGACCACTGGGTGTTTGTTAAAAGGTACCTATATCAAAGACATAGGTACCTTTTAACATATTATGAAATATTTCATAGTAGTTTTATATACGCGAGATGATACAGCCAAGGTACTTTTTAACACAAAACGGTGTGTTTACATATGAAGATTAATAAAACACAAAAAAACTAGTTTGACCAAATTTGCTACTTAGGTCCCTTTTAACAAATTCCCATTCATTTATACTCGTATAATTTATTATATTATGATAATTCTAGTCATTACATATTTTCCCAAAACAAGGTCAATCAAATTTATATTTTATTTAAATTTTTAAAACAAAAAAACATTTTTTTTATTACAATTA
This sequence comes from Sipha maydis, assembly GCA_034509805.1. Taxonomy (NCBI): domain Eukaryota; kingdom Metazoa; phylum Arthropoda; class Insecta; order Hemiptera; family Aphididae; genus Sipha; species Sipha maydis. The sequence goes on from JASXSY010000151.1 coordinate 60,930, forward strand.
AAATAAAAACAATGTTAAATTTTTTTTTTGTCTCAAAAAACAAATGAACATTTATTGAAGAAAAAAACATTATACATTTTAAAATAAAACACAATATTATTCTTTTTTTGTCTTAAAAAACAATTGAACATCTTTTAAATAAAAAAAACATTATAAACTTTAAAATAAACACAATATTTTTAAACTTTAAATACTTTAAAAGTAAACAACATTAAAATAACAAATATAAACTAAATATTTTAATAATTATCAGAATTCTAATCAATTAGATTTTTGTGTAAAAAATTTAATGTCTTTTATAATAATTAATTAGAAAAAACATGACGTAAACATTATAAAAATTATAACGTATTGGTAAGTTCTTTATTATAACAATACGGTACCTTATTTTATTGTAATCGGTCCTAAAATAAATGAATTAATCAGACTCATTTTCAGATTCAGAAATTATCATTGTATCCTTTTGTTTTGAACATGTCGGAATACTCTGATACCATTCGTGGAATTCTACAGGAATGGCTTCAGTCTTACAAAGTTTCATGAGATCTTTTTTTTTCAATGTTGAAATTGGTCTTGGCTTATCGTTTAATTGTTTAAGGTTATCAGGATATTTTGTTGGTCTACTTCTTCCACTTGCACGAATACTTTTAAATTCTTCATCTGAATAGTTATATTTAAACTGTATAACACCAGGCTCAGTTTTGTCATATTTTAAAACCTTAATTTTTAACCAATTCACTTTAATACCTTTTGTATCAATTGTACGGTTTTTTATTATTAAATTTGCTAAACTTTTCAAGTCAAGAAAATCAGTATACTTCAATTCTTGAACCGTGTAGCTAGAACATTTTTTGTTATACCTATTAGAACGAGCTAGTCGACAAATATTAAGCCAGTCATGCATAGTATACACAGGAACATTTTTTTTTGCTGCCTCAATTGTGCTATGCATACTGTCCACTTCCATGTAGGAATGTCCACTCTCCATGAAATTATTTGTTATAACATCAATTTTTGAATGAGTGACAACGTATAAGAATAAAGCTGCTGTGTATTGATTCCTATTTTGACCACTGCAAGTATCGGAAAATAGGGAAATATTAGTTATATTTACTGGAAGCTATTAAATCCATTTTAGTAAAGCTGTACCAATTTCTGAACTCCCTTTTTGTCCGTTTATTACAGTCCATAAAAAACAAAAGCCATTGTTTGGGCGTGCAGCTGTCATACAAAGTTAAATTGTAAATACATAGTTTCCTACTGTAGTACTTACTAGAGACATCAGAACTAGGAATTTGTAATACACTTTATAAGTCAATATAATGTAAGTAAATAATATTAGATTCCCATTAATGAAAACGATAAAATCGACAAAACACCCAAAATAGATTAAACTGATGGCATTAAGCAGTGCCGGTGAACAACTATAATAGACATATACATAATTACATAAGTCATAAATCATAATACATTCATATTTGAAATAAAACTTAAATATTTATATTTATTAAATAATAAAATAAGAAACATAATAATAAAAAATAAACCAAAGTTATTACTTTATATTATTAGGTAGGTATTGTAATTATTGTATAGGTATTGTAGGTATTATATATGTTAACTATATCAATTAAATATTTATACTTATATAATTGTACACTACTTAATTGTACTTCGTAATGATAAAAAAAAAAAATTAAATAACAATACTTTTATACTTTACAATAATAGATTAAATTGAATTTTAAATATGATTAAGAATTTTCAATTTTGCTACTTTTGCCTGACATGATGTTGTTGAAAAATGTTTTGCCTTTTTAAATATTTTACATATGATGAGTTTTTCGAGAATAAATATGTAATGTTCATAGCGTTGTCATTTTCATTTATCCATGTTGATATTAATTGATCTTCTTTTAAGTATTTGATTAATTTAACTTTAATATTTTTCTGATGCTGAATTATCGAAAAAATATTTTCGAAAATGTATAAAGCATGATCAATGATGCTGTTAAAATATTCAGTTGGTGCTTTAAGACCCCCATATTTGTTTGTATCTGGGTAAATTTTGGATAAAATTGGCAATTGATTTTTATTATTTATATTTTTCGTTGTTACTAAATTTTTTTTGCACATTTCGCAATTAAATTTTTCTATGCATTTATATGCTAAATACCCTGAAAAGTACGTAACTGAACAATCTTCTAACGTAATTGACTGGTTTTTTCCTGTTTTATATGCTTTTACTTTTAACTTTTCTGGTGATGAAATGGAAGGTAATGAAGAAACAGATTCTGCATCAGATAATGAATCATTCATCATTTCAGACCTTATCACATCATTATCACTATACACTACGCAAATGTCGTCAATATCATTGTCTTCTTCGCAGTTCGTCCCCTTTGATTGACATAACGAAAATACACACGTACTTCTAAAGGAAGTTCTTAATGTTTTTGACGTTGGGTTCTTATTATAACCTCTTCTTTGACGGAATATTGAAAACAAATTTTTTATTACATCTTGATTTAAATGGTTTGTTAATAAAAATATTATATTATTATTCTTTTCTTCTTCGAAAAATTGTAATACTCCATTTATGGTTTGAATAAATCCATTGAAACATGGCAGTTGAGTTACTTTTTCATTTTTTAATTTAACTAGATTGTTAAAATAATCACAAGCTTTTGATAAAAAATCTTTTACTTTACTATTATTTGTCAAAGCACTTTTATATGAATTACTGTTATACAATGTTCTACTGTTAAGACAATCAAAAAGTTTGTCTATAAATTCAACGAAATCTGCTGTGTTATTAGCAGTTTCAATTTTTAATTCTTTTATAGAAATACAAGTTCGTATATTTGACGACATCGTATGACTTAATACTTGCGCAGCTAGCTTAACACTCATTTTTTGGAAAGAATTTGGTCTTATGTGTGCATCTGTAATTTTCAATAATGCTCTGCATTATTATTATTTCGTATGCTTTTTAATAGATGAGGTGTGTCAAATTAAGCAAATATTTTGTGTCAACCCACATAGAAAAAGGGTTTATCTTCTGAAACATTCAACAATTTCAAATTACATTGATTATTTGTTCCTTGGTCACATATTATAAGTTTTGGAAATAGACCTGTATTAAATAATACTTGTAAAACATCAATTATAAGTGTTTTTTATAATATATTTCGATTGACAGCTGAATGAGACAAGAAATAGGCAATTGGAATCTTTTATGAAGTATAAACGTCCCTGGCTATAAATACTAAAGTGGTATTAGCAGTTTTACTTGTTCTCCTAAACCTCCCTAAGTCTTCAAATCCCTCAATGAAATCAAAATTTTTTGAATATTCAAGAAGTTCATTAATTGAAATTTCATCAAAGCAAAAACTACAACCTTATCTTTATATATTTTAAACTCAAACTTTCTTTTTAAATGACTAAAATATAATTTATTAACACCTGGTAAATACTTAGACAGGCCAATCCACCGGTGAACTATGCTTGAACTTGGTAAATTTACTTTTTGTAAACGTAGAAAATTATATGATGTATGTGATTTGTAAAATAAAGATAAAGCCAAATTTTTCTCCTCAATTGTCCATGGCCGACGTTTGTTTCGTAATTGCATCGTGACAATCGCTCTCCAATTACAAGATGGAAATTTATGGTTATACATCAAATTTTTTAAAGTGTTTTAGATTCTGAACAGTGTGATGGAATCTATTGGTTTTACAATGATGTGTGTTTTTTTTAAATTTTTTTTTGTGTATGACGACACCTTTTTTGGCAGTAAAAATGCTTCGATTTGCTTAAACAGCAACTTTTCTGAAAGGAAAGTGAATGTAAATGGTACTTTGACAAGTCAAAAATCCAACTTTCAAAATTTTAACACTAGGTTATCTATAAGCTACTCTTCAAAAATCATTAAAAAAATTTCTACCGGACTAAAATTTTATGATTGTTTGAAATTTAAATATTTACGAAATTTCATAAAATAGCGATTTATTCTCATAGCGATTTATTCTCAAACGATTTTAAATATTTGTTATAATTCAAAATTTCGCAGATTTTTGAAATTTTTACCAACTGTTAAGATTGGCATTTCCTTTGTGAGATATTTTTTTCAAAATATTATATTGATTTTCAAGCCACTTATGTTTTTAAACATCTATCAAATTTAATTGGCAGACCGAAAAATCTTGAAAGTTTAATACAAGGTTTATAATAAGTTAAACTTATCGTAACTAAAAAATTTTGGAGATGTTGAAATTATTTAATTTATCAATTACATAAATCCATTGTTAATTTTAAAAGTCGCAATAAAGTATCAACGTCAACGTCGTCAACATGTGTAATGACCAATATACATTATACGATATCACATATTTAAATATTAAAATTGATACTATTTGTTAATATAAGGTATAATTATAATAACTATATGCATTATTTTTAAATAATTTTACTATATCGCTGTATGCAACTTGAAAAATATATTTATCTTTTCAAAATAAAATATACTTTTTACAATATTTATAAATAACAATGTATTATATCCTAGACAAACATATTAACTCCGTTGAGAATCGTTATTCGTATACAATGATATCTATCATTGCATTCAAATTTAACAAATCCATTATAAAAATGACCTATCCTATAAACGAGGTGCACTCCATCCCTAACTGTACAGCAGAGCGAAGCCATCCGGTTCTTTTGTTTCTTGAATTTGCTTATATTATTTTTTAATTTAGAAATATGTGTTATCTTATTGTGTAGTACTTTTTTTTGCTTTTGAATTGTCTTGTTTAATATTTTTTAGATTCTGAACGGAGTGAAGAATGTATTGATTTTACAATGATGTGTTTTTTTTTTTTTTTATTTTTTTTTTTTTTTGTGTCTGTCGAGACGATTTGGGACAGTAAAAATGCTTCGATTGCCTTATGTAGCAACTTTTCTGAAAGGAAAGTGAATCTAGTTGGTACTTTGGGGTCAAAAATAAAAAATTTTCAATATTTTTTAAATGCGACGGAAAAACCCTAAAAAAATAAGGGAAAAACGGGAGTTTTTACGCAAAACCAGTTTTCGATAAAATCAAATTTTTTATTTTGCTATAACTCAAAAACTAATCTATGTAAATACTTGAAACATTCACCAAATGTTTAGATAAGCGTTCTCTATACACGAATATTGACATAAAATTACATGTAAAATATAATATAATGTATAATATTTTAGACTGACAAACTATGTCGCTGTATGCAACTGCCAACCCATCCTAATTGAAAAATATATTTATCGTTTCAAAATAAAACATACTTTTTACAATGTTTATAAATAACAAAGTATTATATCCTAGACAAACATATTAACTCCGTTCAGAATCGTTATTCGTATACAATGATATCTATCATTGCATTCAAATTTAACAAATCCATTGTAATAATGACCTATCCTATAAACGAGGTGCACTCCACCCCCAACTATACAGCAGAGCGAGGCCCATCCGGTTCTTTTTTTTCTTGAAGTTTTAATAAGTGTATCGGCGAAAATATTTCTTTTCGAAACAGGACTTGGCATATTTATTAAATTATTTATTCGTTTTTATTCGTTATTTATTTATTATTTACGTTTTGGCGTATCAAGTATTTCAGATGTAGATGGACTGGTAAATAGTAATTCTACTGATTCGTTGGTTGTTGATTTTGTATACGATTTTAAAGATAAATTGTTAAATGGAGTTGATGGTGATAATGTATCAGGACTAATATTAATGTCTACAAAAATTAAAGATTGAATTATTGTGTAGTATATTCTTATAATATTAAAAGCCGTTTATACAATTTTTACTGGTAACAGGCGCGGCTCCAAGAGAGGGGCCACTAGGGCCATGGCTGGGGGGGGGGGGGGTGCTTTTCAAAAATTTTAATTTTTCACATATTTGTCCTTATAAACTGTTTAATCCCGATTTTAATTACCTATCTAACAATTTTATTTGGCGACCTAAAAAAACCATATGACATTAATATAAAGTGTGCATCATAATTAGAGCGCGGATTTTTAGGTTCTTAAAGCTTAAAATATTATGCTAATATGCTCTAAAAAAACCAAAAAATATTCTCTAAATATGCTTTAAACATTTAAATATGCAAATAATATGAATTTTTTTATCAAAATAATTCAATAAAAACAATATATAACTTTATAGTTATTATACACCATCATTCCTTTGGTAGGTAACAGGTTAATTAATTAAATATTAAAAATTTAAAACAGTTCATACATAGGTATATAAATATAATAAAATATATGTATAAAAAAACAAAATATTTTAATAAAAACAATACATAATTTGCATGCCTTTTGGTGACAGCTAAGTTATTTGAATGTAAAACATGTGATGTTCTTCATATTTAGGTAGGTATATAAAATAATATAAAAAAAAAACAAGATGTTTATGTAAATATTTTAAACTATTGTTCATTTTCGGCATTTTAAAAAATAAAAATTAATATTACAATTAATTAAAATAAATCGTAAGATATTAAACGTTAAAATATTAAACAATTTAAAAGTAAAAACAGTTCTTATCACGTTATCAGTTATCAAATACGATATTGTATGGGTACAATCACGGACTGAGAGGAACAATATTCTAAAATATGTAAAATAGGCCAAATATTCTCTAATGTTCAATATATGCTTTAATATGCAAAATAAATTTTTTCCTACAAGCCTCTTTGATGGATAAATCGTCCACATTTCTCATCCTCGTAGAGCTGCATAAATCCAATGAAAATACGTAAAAACCTAAATATCCGCGCTCTAATCATAATATAGAACCGTAGTCGGACTCTGTACTAATTTGGGGAAACAACTATTATCAGTGAACACTCAATTACAGTCATAAACTCATAACATTTTAATACGTTTTCATAGTAAATTGTCGACGGACGGTTGATGTACCTATATAATTTAGAAAATTATAGACTATAGTTCTTATAAAATAATAATACTATAAATAAACGTGTTTACACGAATCGACTATCGATGTATCATGGCTAAGCACCCTTTGCAATTAAGTGATAGCTGAAAAAAATGCCCCCCCCCCTTTATAAGTCTCTGACTGGTAAATAACTAAAAACGTTTGTAATTTACTGACACAGGAAAAAAAATATAAATTTACCATTAGTACTTGAATTTTGTTTCAACTCATTATAATTATAAGGTAGGTACAGCAGAAATGGTCAATTTTTGTTTATTACAATTCATGAACGACTCAAAGAAAAGTGTTCCTGACAAAGATATGTACTGTAAAGTTTATCATCAAGTGACAGTAATTTTATGTTTCCTATAAAAAAAGTTTTTTAAATGTAAATATTGTATTATTTATAATTTGGTATGGGTACACTAATACCGTAAAAAATTTAACATCAACATATTTAATATTCTGAGTTAACAATTTGAAAGAATATGGAACACTACCTGAATTTATTTTCCAAACTTCCAATCTTTCTTTTTCTTTAGGAAATCTAAACATTTTTAAGTTTTTAAATTTACTGGATGATTTACCACAGTTTTAATATTGACACGTGTTACCAGGCATTATCGATGTTTAAAAATAAAATATAAACAAAATATAAAATTATAGAAGTGCCAAAAGGGATATCACAATACGTCTACATTATATTCTACACAAGCCACTATAAACAGTACAAACTACGAATTAAAATTTCAAATCATTTGGAATATGTTTAAACGGAGATATTTATAATCAAGTGTTTAAACAATACATTCGACCGCGTTAAATTAAAACTAAATATTTAGATATTTATATCTAATTTTTGTAGTATAATTAATAAACGTATTTGTCAAGAGTATTATTAGTTACGAATACGAACGTCTGTGTGTACAGTGTAGTTGTGTATCCCCACTTATTGATCACTACTACTGCCCACGTACCATAACTATGGGTAAGATATACCCCCCTATTGATGGACGACTACTACAGCGCCTTATAGCAGCTGACAGCGTGGAATAGAGGTGTGTTACCCTGGCACCCCAAGGTCAAAATTTCGACTCGAAAACCATTTGGAATTATGTTATTAGTTATGTAACAATTTGTAACCTAGGGTGGCCATTCGTCCCGGATTACCCAGGACATTACCGGTTAATTACATGTAAAATATAATATAATGTATAATATTCTAGACTGACAAATGATATCGGTTTTTTTAAAATGCTCTAACTCAAAAACGAAAAACCGCAACAACTTGAAATATTCACCAAATCTTTATATTGACGTTCTTTATACATGTTTTCAAAGTATTTTGATGTATTTTGACTTATTTATAGACAATTTAAATTTTCGTTTTTTCTAAATTTTTCGTTTCAAATTAAAATATACTTATTACAATATTTATAAATAACATTGTATTATATTCTAGTCAAACATATCATCTCCGTTCAGAATCGTTTTTCGTATACAATGATACCTATCATTGAATTCAAATTTAACAAATCCATTATAATGATCTATCCTATGAAGAGTCGCACTTCACCCCCAAGTGTACAGCAGAGCGAGGCCCATCCGGTTTTTTTTCTAGACTATTCTTAAGCAAAATTACCAAGAAATCGCAATAAATTAAATTTTTTTCAGATAGAATATCATCATATTATTGTTTTAGTGATGTGATAGATGTTTTAAATAACCAAAATACATATGTTTTTCCCCCTGTAATAAATCTAGACATACGCACAGTGGTTCCATAACTAGTAAATACTCATCCAAAAATTCTATATCGGTTTTAGAAAAACGGTTAACTGTCAGGGCATCACATACTTTATAAAATTTAGAAGAACTCATTTTAAAATTAATTATAAGAAATTTTATAGCATCAAACCAGGAATTCCAACGGGTATCATTTGGAGTTTTTAAATATACATCCAAATTGGTTTTAACTATGTCAGCCATTTGACTGGAACGGTTCTGTTTGTTCCAAATAGCTTGACATTTTGCAAATGTTAGTCTACTTTGTTTTTTATATGCTGCCAATAAAAACCTGTTGGTTATACTTTTGTCATCATTACATCCCAAAGCCTTTTCAATGTCCTGAAAACAAATGTAAGAAATAAGAATTAACTTATAAAATATATTTAAAAATGCCTTACTGCTGTTGCGATTAAATTGAGAGTGTGTGAAGCACATCGGTGATGTTTGGGCAAATTATATAGTAAGGTGTCATCCCAATTGGAACTGCTTTGTTGATTTGTTCTAAATTCTTCATTATTTAGAACTTCAGAAATTGGTATACTAGAAAATTCAATGTCTTCTTTTTCTTCAATATTACTTTCATCATTATTGCCATCTATATTTTCTTCTTCGTCCATTTCTACCAAAGTATGAAGTATTTCTTTTTCTTTTTGGTTATTATAAACAGCTTGAACCACCTCTGATGATTGACCAAACATTCTAAAAATAATTCACATATTTATTATCAAACAGACCAATAGGTACAGTCATTATTATTTTTTATTATAGGTATTAATCATAGTTTTATAAATAATAATTAAACTGAGCATTTGTTCAACATCAAAACTTAGTTAACCAGTACTTTAAAATACAAGTACAAATTTGAATTATAATTCTAGTTTATAAAATACCATAAATACTTAACATAGTTTAAAAAATAATATATTATTATTAGAAAACATCGAACAAAACTTACTGGAAACTTTTGACAAAATTTGATCCGTTATCAGTAGTTGTATATATGACTTTATCACTAATATTAAAATACAAATATACTGATTCCATTGTTTTAGCTTGTATATCGTACGTATGACTACCTTTTATTATTTTAATGGCCAACAAACAAGATACTCTTTCAAGAGTTATTGGATTAATCCAGTGACATGTAATACCTAAATATGATCTAGAAAAAATTTATAATAATACATAATACATAATAATAATTATACATAATTATTTTAATGCCGCACCTTTTAAAAATAGACCAACAATCAGCTGTAGTAGTTGAATATTCGACTTTGGAAAATGCATCTTTCATTATTTGTATGAGATTTTCATGTTGAACAATTATATTCTTCATCAATGTTTTTCTTGTTAATACATGACAACCATTATATCCAACTGTTACCAATTTTTTAAAGTCTTCATGCTCCACTAAATTAATAGCAATGAAGCATTAATGACTAGATTTTGAATTGTTATGGGCCTCCATACATCATGTAATATATTACGATTATGTGTATATTTAGAATACGGGGAATAATGATATATACCTTATATTAAGAATAATCTATATGCTGGTCATATCTAAAATAATAATAGTTAACTAGAAAAACTGTGTGATAGAAATGTATAAATAACAAAGGGTAATTAAATTAATCAGGAATACTAGGTATTACAAATGTACTAATTAAAGATGATAAAGTCGAGTCAGCATTTAAACAACGAGGGCAACAGCACCATAAAAAAGGAATTAACCAGATAATCAGGTGCGGCAGTTCTACGAAGCATCGTGTAAGGTCATACCCCTATTCCTGGAAATCACCAAACAACCGGGTGCAGCTTTCCAATGACGTCAATCGAGCCATATAAAAGAGGGTCCGAATCAACCACAAATCAGATGAGTTCTAGTCACGGAACTGCAAGCAACTTCACGTCACTCTGTTTTATGAATTGTTATAACACTTTGAATTATTTAAATAAACGTATTGTAAAAGTTAAAGTCTCACATTTTATTAAATTAAAATTCATCATTGACTGCACAAGTTGAAATCTAGCCGGTGGCACGTAACAGAATCATGGAATTTAACTCCTCTAAAATATAAATATTTATTAAAAATTAAAACTGTATAATTCTACAGCAGTAGTAAAAAATAAGTAACAAATACATTGATAAATGAATATAAACTTACAATCACAATATTTATGAATGAATATTTAAAGCCTAATTTAGTAATGAGTTAAACATTTACTATACAAATAAATTATACAATTTATAAATTTGGAATGAAATAGGAAAATAATAATTAATAGTGTTAGCTAATAACTTAATCTTGTAAAAAAAAACTTGAAATTGACTAACACAGCCATAACCTGAATTAGACAAGAAAAATTATATTAATGGACATTACATTGGTAGCAAACTTCAGCAAATATTAAGGAACAGGCAAATAAAGTTAAAATATTATGTAATCAACAATTTAAAGCTAAAATCTTACTTAATGTTGCGTGCCGGTATGGGAGTACCGGACAGTGCAACGAGAGAAGAGTCCTCAAGTGACAGTTGCTCAATCAATGTTAGATAAATTAAATAATATGAAATAATGAAATCTAGACTTTATTAAATATAACTTTATTAATATAATTATAAGTCCAAAATAATTATAAAATAAAGTAGCGTGAAGGTGCATACGTAACAAGACTAAAAACACATCTGAAAATGGGTCTGTTCCCGGGTCCCTTATATACCCGACCTCTACAATGAATCAAAGGAGTGTGTGTGATATCTCACATACAATTCATATCCACTGACGCAGAGATCCAGGATGTGGTCTCTGTGATCTAAAGAATATTAGTATATTTAAATCTATCTTTTCCCAGGATGTGGTTAATGGTGCGTTTTCCGTGTGAATCATAAGATGTGTGATTTCACATATACAGGGTGATTCTTTTAAGTGGGTACACTAATTATCTCGAAAAGTATTAACTTTTTTTGATTTTTTTTTTTTTTAAACTTCTTGGTTTATGTTTTTCTAAAACCGTATAATATTTTAATTTTTTTCACCCTTATATTTATAGGTGAAACCACTATCAAATTTTGATTTTCAAATGGTAACATATAATAAAAATATCATAAATTAATTAAACCATTTTTATTATCAATTTACGCGTTAACATTTTTAAATTTCGTTGATTGGTTTGCGAGTTACAGCTCCTCATAGTATTGGCATTTGAAGGAGGTGTTATAGTTGGTAAATGCGGCGTTGTTTATACTATTTCTTCATTGTAAAGTCCAGGAGCTATAACTGATAAATTCGGTACCGTACGACGATAACTGTTGTACTTTGTACCTGATTAATTGAATGTCTTATTACACCTAAATATGCTAATTTGACCATAAAAGCTACGATTTGTTGACCTTGGCCGTCGTATCGAATCCCCTCTATTGTTTTCATTACATGACAATATTATGACTACACATCATAAAAATATTTTTATTTTAAACTTTATTGTATTTAGTGTTTTGCAACTGAATAGTTCCTTCTGTTTGATTGGTGTTGTTAGCTATTTAGGTACTACCAGGGATGGGCAAGATACTCAAAAATCAGTATCGAGATACTAGATACTAGATACCTGGATTTGGAGTATCGAGATACTAGATACTCGATACTTGGCTCTAGAGTATCGCGATACTAGATTCTCGATACTTAGCTTTGGAATATCGCGATACAAGATACTCGATACTCGATACTCAATACATTTTAATAAAATTAGTCACTGGATTTTTAAAAATTATGTTTATTATTGTGGGGGATGACCACTTCATTAAGTAATTAGAACGAAAAATAAAATAAAAAACATTGACACTTTCAGTAATAATAATACATTAGGTAGTAATAAAACAAAATAAAATAAATCAATTACGACATTACGTAATCTTGTTATCGTCTACGATTCTACCAAAAATAACCACAATACGATTGCATAACAATTAAATAATAATAATTCTACATTAAAAATTATATTTTTTAGTATAATAAAAATTTAATTTCAACAGTATACATTAAAAAAATTTCAATAGTACCTAATAGTAACATAACATCATTCATTTATATAGTTAATTTATCTTTGTTTCCTTTTAAAAATACAAGTTTTTCAAAGGTTATATCGGATAATTTATTTCTGGTAGGATTATTAATAAATCCTGCCATGGAAAACATTCGTTCTACGGGTGCTGAGGAGCATAAGCTGGTATTAAATCTAATAAAAAGTTTTTTTATAATTGGATAATTGTTTAAAATATTTAACGATTTAGCCTTATCATTAAAAAAAGTAACTACTTCCAGATCAGCTTTTTTAATGGTTTTAGCTTCTGGTTGCGATGAATAAACAATAAAATTGTCGTTATCTTCATCGCTAGAATTTGAGTTATTAGTAATATCATCATTAAAAATATTTTCTGCAGCATTTATACATAGGTTTTGAATTCTATTTTTTGCGTGGTCATATTCATTAGAGATCCATCTTAATTTATAAACATGGATGAAAACAAGTTGCTAAAATAGCTTCATTTATATTAGGAGATAATTCAAAAAAATCGCTAAATCGTTTTATTAAAGAATTAACCAATGGTGTTATCATATTAGCTAAATGACGAAAATTTTTTTCTTTTAACATTTCTAGTCTAATTTTAAATGAATATAATGTGGGTAAAAGCTGACCGTAATAACATTGATTCTCACTCTGCAAAAAGTTTAAGGCACCAGCAATAGGCTTTAATAACGCAGCTAATTCCTCTAAATATTCAAAATCTATATCTTTGAAACTATACTTAACATTTAATTCTTTTAATACTAAATTTAATTTGTCTTTGTATTTCAAAAGCTGTGTAATACCGTCATAAAGAGAGTTCCACCGAGTAGGACATGGATATTTCAGCGAACAATTTAATATAGTATGGATGATTTCTGAAGATTTTGGTTTTCGTGACAAATTCCAGAGTGTTGTACATTTACCCATAACAGAATGGTTGATTCTAGATGCTGGAGTCCCTTTTAGAATTTTGTTAAAATCTGTAGTCGCAATAAGACTCAATGTGTGACTTGCACAGCGTAAATGATGAGGCAAGAAAATTTCAGTTTCTTGTGTCATGGTGTCATCTACAACGATACTTTCAAATGTAGCCTCATCAGTACTTCCTTCTTCGTCTGCATTTTCTCTATCATCTACAAATTCAAAACAATTTAATTAAAACAAAAACCATAGGTACACCATGTACCTATATATTTATATATTTTTTCATACCATTGAATTCTAAATCATCAATTTGGAAATTCCAATCTATTTCACAACCAAAATCTTTAAATGCTTTTACAAAATTTGAACCGTTGTCGGTAACAGTTGAAATCAGCTGTTCTCTTTCAATTGAAAACTCGCATATTATTTCATGAAGCAATTCAGCAATTTTGTCATATGTGTGAAAGCCACGAATAAATATTTTAAAAACACATTTGGAGTATAGTTGAATAATAATGCAATTAAAAAAATGAAATACATACCATTTTATCTGATTAGAAATCCATATATGTTTTCAAAAGAGTTGTTTCATTCAATCACATTGAATCCTTCCTATGTATTGTTTTTTGACGAAAACTATCAGATTGTCAACCTACGGTTGAAAATGTAACCGTGTTTGAGTATTTTATAATTCATTACCTTTGAACGTACTATTTGGAATGAAAACAATGCTTTAACGTAGTTTAAAGACACAATAAAAGCTTAGTTCAAGTTGAATGTTATACGTACAATTTTATTTTGAATAGTATCATAAGCACCAATGACGTTGAATTCCATTCCATTCCAATAAAAAAAGTATAATGAAAACATACGGCCATTTGTAAATATACATCATATCAAAGTTAACGTAATAATTTTAAAGCACAATTAAAAACGTACCAGGTCTTCCATTGCTTTTATATAACGGAAACAAATAGAAATCGCATTTAAATTTGTTAAAACTTAAAAAAAAAAAAAGTTGAAACTTTAACGAAAAAAAAAAAAAATCTGAACGAAAAAAAAAAGAAGATATTTGAATGTTCCCGATTGCATCGTTCGTCGGCGACTGTGCTAATCAACGGCGGCAGTAGTACAACAACAATTGCTACGCAACAAACGTTGGACCGTACGGGCAGGGTTCGAACCAGGTACCTACAGATCCTATCGCCTAACGCCTAATGCCTACCTACCTAACGGTCGAGTTGTAAATCTTGGCGAAAATCGGGACATTTAAATGGTTCGGTGGACGCGAAAAGGTAGATAAGGTAAGCGGACGACTGCGGATATGTGACGTCACGCGGGGCGAAACGTCACGGAGGCGCGAGGGAAACCGGTAACGATCGCCGCGATTGGACGGACCTAAATTAGATATATATATATGGATTTTTCATCCGGTCGAATCGGAAAAACGGCAAGTCGGAAAATTCAAAGGACGGCCGAAATGGATAGAGGAGGAAAAAGGCAACGGGACGGGACCGAAGAAAAAGGGAAAAAGCTCCCGCGGAATAAAAAAAACCGTCGACCAATGAGAACGCTCAGAAATTTTTTTATATAATAGACTAGCTTCTATGTGCCTCGCTGCGGCTGTAATTCGCTTAATTATTATTAATAGAAATATTAATTAATTAATAATAATTACTTATTAAAAAGTCAAAACATTTTTTTGTAGCTTTTTTTCTAGCTTCTGTGTGCCTCGCTGAGGGTGTAATTCGCTTAATTATTATATTAGAAAATCATTAATTAATATTCAAACAGTATTATGTAGATTTATGTAGAATTGTAACAATCTACCACGGTTACGAATCGTGTGATAATTATAACTTTTGATAACACATGAGGGTGGAAAACTGAGACGCCTTCGGCGTCAACAGCGTCCGCTATCTAGCAGTCACTGTTTGCACAATCTTTTTTTAGTTCACAATAAGTAAGAATTGTAATTTGTAATACTTTACCGTAGAAAATTGGAATCAAAATATTGAATGTTATCGTTAAGGGTAACTACATTGTTGTCTAATTCATTTGAATTGCTTCGACAAATGTTTTTAATCGTACAAAAGTTAATATACCTACCTAATCGTTTCATTATTAGCACCACAGTACCATACCCTCAATTAAAATGTGTTAAACATATAAAATCATGAAAAAAGTAAAACTCTCAAACAGCAGAGAGCAATAATAATTATTGAATTGATGGAATAGAATTAAAAAAGTATTTTTAGGATTTTGTATTCATCAAAGTAGTCCACAATGAGTAAGAATTGTAATTTGTAATACTTAACCGTTGAAAATTGGAATCAAAATATTGAATGTAATCGCTAAGGGTACCTACATAGTATAATTTATTTAAAGGGCACCAAAAATTGTTTTTAATTGTAAAAAAGTTAATATACTTTTTTCATTATTATTACTGCAGTACCAAACCCTCAACTGACACGTGTCAAAAATATAAAACCATGTAAAATAGTAAAACAATCAAATAACACAGGGCAATCCACATTATATTTGAAAATAATCGAATAGAACATTATGTGTCTCCACAACAATAGTTAAAGTTTAAATGTATCACATTTATTTCTAAACAGATGGAATAGAATCTAAAAAAAGTATTAATATACATATAGATCTTGATATTTCAATTATAGAATAAAACAACTCTTTATGATTATAAATATATTATAAGTGTCTTCTCCTGTGATAAACCATTAGCATATCGAAGTGAATAAAAGTAATAAATTTTAATATGATTTAAAAACACAATAAAAATGTATAGCTTTAAAAAGTATGACACAATTTTAAAATGCAATATATAACATGTTTGATTTCAAATTATCAATCAATATGTAGTACAATCAACAATAATTAAATGGATAAAAATAAATACATTTCATTTAAATAACAGAGATAAGCATTGATATGTAGATAGATCTTGTTGTAAGTGAATACTAAATGATATAAGATTATTGCACAATAATGAACATTGGTATTAGGAATAGTGAATTTGTTCAAATTTGTTCAAAACTTGTAGGTATGCTATAAAATTTCATATTAGACAACTTTGAGTATAGTGTATGAATATTAAACGCAAACTATACTGATAGTTTTAATAACACAGTGTAAAACATAATCATTGCAAAGCAAATATTTTTATTATTATACAACGATCCAGTAATATAGGGTTTAAGTAAATAAACTATACTAAGAAAAAAATATTTTAATATTATATTAGGAGAAAAAAAGGGTATTTATAACCAAGCTGTTGGGTACAATAGCACTACACTCAGGTTCGAGCATTTCTCAATCCATTACTCTGCAACCCACTATGAGCAAAGTACACAGTATATTATAATATATTTTAAAAAGACATTTAAAGCATAGTGAAATAAGACTATTAAAAAATGTGTAATATTGTTTACATTGTTTATTTTTGTCGTTAGCACCAATGACATTGAATTTGATTCCGATAAAAAAAGTATAATGAACACATACAACAGCATATTTATGATTTACAAAAAAATTAAAACTTACTGTTCTTCCTTATTTTCATGTTATAAAAGTTTTCATTTAATTTTATCCAAGTGTAAGAACTGATGCTCTATAACACTCTTTAACTAAAACCGAAATAATAAACATTCAATATATAATATGGAGTCCAAGGAATGAGTTAAAAAATGTATTATACGTACCATGATTTCTTTATTTTGAATAGTATCTTATTAGCATCAATGACATTCCATTCCAAAAGTATAATGAAAACATACAACAGCTATCTCCCTATATTATTTGGAAAAATATATGAAATCCAATGTGTGTAATTATCATAATTTAAAGACACAATTATTTACATACGTGGTTTTCATTGTTTTATAGCTGTGCGAGTTTTTCATAATATCATATCAGAAAACATCCGATTAGCTGTCTCCTTATATTATATTTAGGGAAAACAAATCGAAATCACATATATACCCATGAATAACATATAATTAAAATTAATAAGCATTTCCAATATATCATAATAGTGATAATAAAAGCTGTGATATGTGAACAATATAACCTATGTTGTGTTTGTGTTTTCAGCAACATTTTGTCAATAATTTGAATTTTTCCTTTGCAGTCAACAAAATATATTGAAAACTTCCTATAGCTCTCTATAATATAAATATATAAAATATAAAAAAATCTAAATAAATGTCTTAAACATATTTTAATACCATATTTAAAGCAAATAATTGAAAAATAGTATTAAAAATGTATCAAAAAAGTAACACCAAGTGTAAAGGTTAAAACTATAAGATTCTTCTCCTACATCATATTTTAAAAACACATTCAATGCATTTAGAAAATGTAATACATGCCATGTTTTCATATTTTTATATCTGAGGGTCTCTTCAATAGTATCATTACAATCATTACGTAAAGTCATTCACATTGAATTATAGCATTCCAGTCAACTGTAATATGCATATATTATTATTAGATTATAATATGCACAGTACACAACAAAGCTCTTTCCCTATAATTTTTGATAAAACAATTCCAAATTAATGATGTATTAAAAATATTATAAAAACACATTCCGAGTATAGTTTAATAATAATACAATCTAAAAATGTAATACATACCATCTCTACATGTTTTTAAAAGTGTCATTTCGTTCACAATCCTTTCCAGTCAACAATGTATACCGACAAATACTATCAGATTCTCAACCTACAGTTGAAAAAAATCAAGTATTATTATCAAATAATCAATCAAATCTCCGATTATGTCACCCATGTTTGATTACCCGTTAACGTAAATTAAGTATGAAAACAATCATTTAACGTTGATTAAAGACAAAATAAAAGCTAAGTCGAAGTTGAATGTAATACGTACCATTTTATTTTGAATAGTATCATTAGCACCAATGACTTTGAATTCCATTCCAATAAGAATAGTATAATGAAAACATACGGCTATTTGGAAAAATAAATCTTATCAAATTTAACGTAATAATTTAAAAGCACAATTAAAAACATACCAGGTTTTCATTGCTTTTTAGCTGTGTGTAATTATATAACGAAAACAAATAGAAGTCACATATATATTTGTTAATAAGTTAAAACTTAAACGAAAAAATAATAACAAATCGATTCCGATATATTAGACATTGACGGCGGCTTTACATTTCGGCGGCGGCAGCACAACAATTACTACGCAACAAATGTCAGAAAGTTACAGTCATTAGGTACAACCATACGTATTTAACTATAGAATTCCAGTCAACAAAGCTCTTTTCCTATAACAATTAAAATTTATTATGTATTTAAAATATTTTAAAAACACATTTGGAGTGTAGTTGAATAATAATACGAATAAAAAAATGAAATACGAGGGGTAATCAAAAAGTAAGTTGCATTTTGCCATATTTTTTGTCCTAGTGAATATTTTTTCTTGAAACTTTGGAATAACACTGTACACATTATACTATCAATGTATTGATTCCTAAATTGATAGTTAGTTGTTAAGCTTATCAGTGACAAGTTGACAATCATGACTACTGCTACTATTACGTCGTCCAAAATTGAAATTCGTGCAGTTATTCGATTTTTATGGTTAAAAAATTATAAACCAGTACAAATACATGGGGAGGTGTGTGAAGTTTAGGGTGAAAAAACAATTTCGAGATATGCAGTTGAAAAGTGGTGCAATATGTTTAAAAATGGCCGAACCGATATCAACGATGATTACCGCGCTGGGAGACCGTCCACAGCAACAACAATTGACAACGTTGCGCGCGTGAACGAGATTATTCAATCAAATCGACGAGTAACAGTTGATGAAATTGCCGAGACAATAGGAATTTCTTTTGGTAGTGCTCATGAAATTATTACAGAACGCCTTGAATATCGTAAAGTTTGTGCCAGGTGGGTGCCACGATTACTGACAGATGAACACAAAAACCGACGTTTGCAATCGTCAATTGCTTTTTTGTCACATTATGAAAATGACGGAAATGAATTTTTGGATAAAATAGTGACTGGTGATGAGACTTGGGTTCACTATTTTCAATCGGAATCAAAAAGAAATTCTAATGAGTGGAAACACACAAATTCTCCACGCACAAAAAAAGCAAAAGTCGTTGCATCTGCAGGAAAGGTGATGCTGACGCTTTTTTTTGACAATCAAGGTGTTGTTTATTCAGAATTTATGCAAAGGGGTTCGACAATCAACTCCACAAACTACTGTGAAACGTTAAAAAAATTGAGAAAGGCAATTAAAGATCGGCGGCCAGGAAAATTGACGAAAGGAATTGTGCTTCTCCATGACAATGCTACCCCCCATTCAGCGAACGTCACGAAGGATCTTCTTCAAAAATTCAAATGGGAAGTGTGGGAACATCCTCCTTACAGTCCTGATTTGTCACCCTGTGATTTTCATGTCTTTGGTCCTATGAAAAATGAACTTTCGAAGACCCGATACCATTCAGATGACGAAGTCAAAGATTCCGTACGTGTCTGGTGTTCAACAACTGGACGGGAATTTTTCCAACAAGGGATTTCCAAACTCGTACTACGATATCAAAAATGTAGAGACTTGTTTGGCGAATATGTCGAAAAATAGACTATTATGTGTACTTTTTAATAAACTTTTTTTTATTTCTAAAATCGTATTACTTTTTAACTTATGGCAAAACGCAACTTACTTTTTGATTCCCCCTCGTACATACCATTTTATCTGATTAGAAATCCATATATGTTTTCAAAAGTGTTATTTCTTTCAATCACATTGAATCCTTCCTATGTATTGTATATTGACGAATACTATCAGATTGTCCAACTACGGTTGAAAATGTATACGTACGGTTGAAAATGTACCCGTGTTTGAGTATTTTATAATTCATTACCTTTGAACGTACTATTTGGAATGAAAACAATGCTTTAACGTAGTTTAAAGACACAATAAAAGCTTAGTTGAAGTTGAATGTAATACGCACCATTTTATTTTGAACAGTATCATTAGCACCAATGACTTTGAATTCCATTCCAATAAGAAAAGTATAATGAAAACATACGGCCATTTGTAAATATAAATCGTATCAAAGTTAACGTAATAATTTTAAAGCACAATTAAAAACGTAGCAGGTCTTCATTGCTT
Source organism: Sipha maydis (assembly GCA_034509805.1). Taxonomy (NCBI): domain Eukaryota; kingdom Metazoa; phylum Arthropoda; class Insecta; order Hemiptera; family Aphididae; genus Sipha; species Sipha maydis. The sequence goes on from JASXSY010000151.1 coordinate 81,877, forward strand.
TTATTTAACGGAAACAAATAGAATTCACGTTTAAATTTGTAAAAACTTAAAAAAAAAAAGTTGAAACTTTATCGAAAAAAAAAAAAATTCGGAGCGAAAAAAAAAAAACGAAATCAGATGATCCCGATGGCATCGTTCGTCGGCGGCTGTACAAATCATCGATTACTGCGCAACAAACGTCGAACAGTACGGGCAGGGTTCGAACCGGGTACCTACAGATCCTATCGCCTAACGCCTAATGCCTACCTACCTTACGGTCGAGTTGGAAATCGTTGCGAAAATCGGGGCATTTAAACGTTGCGGCGGACGCGAAAAGGTAGATAAGGTAAGCGGACGACCGCGGATATGTGACGTCACGCGGGGCGAAACGTCACGGAGGCGCGAGGGAAACAGGTACCGATCGCCGCGATTGGCTAGGTGCTTAGAACGATATATATATGGGTTTTTCATCCGGTCGAATCGGGAAAACGGCTCGTCGGAAAATTCAAAGGACGGCCGAAACGGAAAGAGGAGGTAAAAGGCAACGGGAAGCGACCGATGAACTAGGGAAAAAGCTCCGGCGGAATAAAAAAAACCGTCGACCAATGGGAACGCTCAGAAATTTTTTTATATAATAGAGAAGAAGAATAATAGACTAGCTTCTGTGTGCCTCTCTGAGGGTGTAATTCGCTTAATTATTATTATTAATTAATATTTAATATTAATTAATAATTACTTATTAATAAGTCAAAACATTTTTATGTAGAATTACAATATACCACGGTTACGAATCGTGTGATATAATTATAACTTTTGATAACACATACGGGTGGAAAACGGAGACGCCTTTGGCGTCAACAGCGTTCGCTATCTAGCAGTCACTGTTTGCACAGTTATTTTTTTGGATTTTATATTCATCCAAGTAGCCCCATGGAGTAGGAATTGTAAATCGTAATTCTTTACTGTAGAAAATTGTAATCGTAATTGTAATTGTATTTGTTAAGGTTCCTAGATTGTATAATTTGTTGAAACAGCACCAACAATTGTTTTTAAATGTATAAAAGTTATTATACCTACCTAATTGTTCCATTATTAGTACTGCATGACCATACCCTCAATTTACATGTGTCAAACATATAGCATTATGTAAAAAAATAAAACAATCAAACTGCAGAGAGCAATAATATTTATTAAGTAGATGGAATAGAATTTAAAAAAGTATGAATATGCATATAGATCTTGATAATTCAATTATAGAATAAAACATCACTTTATGATTATAACAGTATTACATTTTAATATGATTTAAAAACACATTGAAAATGTATAGCATTTAAAAGTGTGGCACATTTAAAAATGTAATATTTAAAAATAGTTTAATGCTAATATCACAATTTAAAACATTTATAAAATGTTTGATTTCTAATTATCAATCAATATGTAGTATAACCAAAAATAATTAAAGGGTAAAAAAAAACATTTAAATATAACAGATATAAGCATTGATATGTACATAGATCTTGTTATAAGTGAATACTAAATGATAAATGATTATTGGACAATAATGAACATTGGTATTAGGAATAGTGTTTGAATTTGTTCTAAAATTGTATACTATAAAATTTCATATAAGACAATTTTGAGTATAGTGCATGAATATAAAACGCACACTATACTGATAGTTTTTATAACACAGTGTAAAAAAAATATAATTATTATTATACAACGTTCCAGTAATATAGGGTTTAAGTAAATAATCTATACTCAGACAATAATATTTTAATATTATATTAGGAGAAAAAAGGGTATATACAACCAAGCACTTGAGTACAATACTACTACACTCATGTTCAAGCAATTCTCAATCCATTACTCTGCAACCCACTACGAGCGAAGTACACAGTATAGTTTAATATATTTTAAAAAGATATTTAAAGCATAGTGGAATAAGAGCATTAAAAAATGTGTAATATTGTTAACATTATTCGATTTTTGTCATTAGCACCAATGACATTGAATTGGATTCCATTTTCCAATGAAAAAAAAATAATAAACACATCCAACCACTTATTTATGATATACAAACATAGTAAAACTTACTGGGCTTCCTAATTTTCATGTTATAAATGTTTTCATTTAATGCTCTCCAAATGTAAGAACTGATACACTTATAACACTCTTTTACTAAAACCGAAAAAAAAAAAACATTTGACAAATAATATTTAGTCGAAAGTAAGAGTTAAAAAATGTGTAATACATACCAAGATTTTATTATTTTAAACAGTGTCTCATTAGGACTAATGACATTGAATACTGTTCCATAAGTATAATGTAAGTGTTTCCCATATATCATAATAGTGATAATAAAAGATGTGTTATTTAAACAATATTACCTATTTTGTGATTGTGTTTTCAGCAACATTTTGTCAATAATTTTAATTTATCCTTTGCATTCAACAAAATATATTGAAAACTTCCCTATAATTTTTGGTAAAATAAATCAAAATAAATGTATTTAACATACTTGATAAACATATTTAAAGCATATAATTGTAAATTAGTATTAAAAATGTAATTCAATGTTGTTTTCTTATTCTATAATATCAAAAAAGTAACACCAAGTGAAAAGATTAAAACTATAAGATTCTTCTCCTACATCATATTTTATAAACACATTCAATATATTTAGAAATTGTAATACATACTATGTTTTCTTATTTTTATATCTGTGAGTCTCTTCAATAGTATCATTACAGTCATTAGGTACAGTCATTTGCATTGAATTATAGCATTCCAGTCAACTATAATATGCATATATTATTATTAGATTATAATATGCATGGTACACAACAAAGCTCTCTCCCTATAATTTTTGATAAAACAATTCCAAATTAATAATGTATTTAAAATATTATAAACACACATTTAGAGTATAGTTTAATAATAATACAATCTAAAAATGTAATACATCTAATGTAATGTAATCTAAATGTAATAAAACAAATCGATTCCGATATATCAGACATTGACGGCGGCTATACATTTCGGCGGCGGCAGCACAACAATTACTACGCAACAAATGTCAGAAAGTTACAGTCATTAGGTACAGCCATACGCATTTAAATATAGAATTCCAGTCAACAAAGCTCTTTCCCTATAACAATTAAAATTTATTATGTATTTAAAATATTTTAAAAACACATTTGGAGTGTAGTTGAATAATAATACGAATAAAAAAATGAAATACATACCATTTTATCTGATTAGAAATCCATATATGTTTTTAAAAGTGTTATTTCGTTCAATCACATTGAATCCTTCCTATGTATTGTATATTGACGAATACTATCAGATTGTCCACCTACGGTTGAAAATTTATACCTACGGTTGAAAATGTACCGGTGTTTGAGTATTTTATAATTCATTACCTTTGAATGTACTATTAGGAATGAAAACAATCATTTAACGTTGTTTAAAGACACAATAAAAGCTTAGTTGAAGTTGAATGTAATACGCACCATTTTATTTTGAACAGTATCATTAGCACCAATGACTTTGAATTCCATTCCAATAAGAAAAGTATAATGAAAACATACGGCCATTTGTAAATATAAATCATATCAAAGTTAACGTAATAATTTTAAAGCACAATTAAAAACGTACCAGGTCTGTACAGCGAGATGATCCATCAGGCCCTGGTAGGATTCGGAGCGCAACTGGTCCTGGTTGTTTCGCAAATACTTCAACCTGCTCGCCTCGACTCTGACATAATGGTCACACACGTATTGCTGCAACAAAAATCGACCGTTATGAATGGTACTAAACCGAGCGTTCGGCTCGTTGAGGCCGTCATAGCGAACGGCCAAACGATAACACGAATACTCCTTCGGTGAAACGTTTTGATTGACGCGGGTGCGGCGCGGTCCTTCGTGCGGCATGTGCATGGCCCATCCGCGTTCGCCATGGGGAAAAAATAGCGGGTACAACAAAGTGTCCGCATGACGGCTGGTGGAAGGCAATCGTCGGTGGTTGACGTTGGGATTCGGATTCCTATCGTAAACAACGAAGTCCACGTTTTCCGGAGGGTCGCCGTCGTTTCCAACAAACACTGCAGCGATCTCACGCACGGCCGGCTGGTTGCGGCGTCCCGGGTCTCTGGAATCAAGTACGAAATGCATACTCACAGTCCGAGGCGGTCTCGCCGGATTTTCCGCCGCAGCCAAAATCTGTTCTCTGTTCCATATCTCCGTCATGTGCATGAACATTCGGGCGTACGGGTTGATCTCTCTCAGCATAATGTCCAATCTGTCCAAAAGATCCGGTCTACACGCGGAGTTGACGGGGTTTCGAATGCGGCTCTCGGTCGCCAACCGCGTGTCCACGAAGTACAGTTGACAAAACCGTGGGATGACGTCCGGTCCGGCGGCCGCGTCACTGATCAGATGATACGTTTGGCCGTGCATGACGAATGTTCTGGGTCCTCGTCCCGGTGGTGCCTGGAAGTCTTGCGTGATCAGAGACGCGAACGCCATGGCATTGTTGTACTGACGGACCTCCCTCTGAAAATGCCTGTTCTCCGAGCCGTCTTCGCTGAGCAGACTTCGCAATGCAAGCGGAACCTCTCCCAACACTCTGTCACCTGTCAACAAAACCTTGCCGTCCCTACAACAAATAAAATGCTCACTTACGAAATTTCTCGCGTAGCAGTGAGGACAAACGCGATCCATCGGTCCGATGTGTAAGCGGTCGGGTGCGTGTGCACCAACTCGGGCGGCGATCAGCTCTTCGACGACTACGATGTTGGCCATCAAGTCTTCGTCGTTCCGGTCGTCGACCAGGTCAACGTCGTTCACCGCTACCTCTTCCACCTCGACGATCCCAAAGTCGATATCACCAACGACGTCTTCGATTTCTTCGACAGCTACGTCGACGACAACATAGTTCTGACTGATGTCCATGTCCACTGGGCCGTCGACGATCGCCTGCCCTCCGTCGGCTAAGGCGTTGTTCTGAAGGGAACCGTCAACATCGATGTCGGTATCATCATCACCCGATACGTCGACTACAACGTAATTTTGACTGATGTCCATGTCCACCGGAACGTCGACGAACGTCTGTCGATCTTCGCCGCCAACATTGTCCTGTTAAAGAAAATTACCTTCGACAACGGCGTGCGGGACCACGTGGACCGCTGCTACTGGTGCGTCGGGCAAAACGGCGTTTCTCGGTACTGCGTCGCGGTGGAGAACACGTCGAACGGCCGTAAGCGTGAAGTCGTCGCGATTGAAATGTCTCGAACACAGTTTTGACATCGCGGATACTTGGTCTCGATCAATTCCTTGGCGCCGGACAAAATCTAACCATTCATTCCGAACCGCTTGGTTCATCGTCGAGAATTTATGAAGGGAAATGCCAACGCGGTGGACAGGTCCACATATGATACACGTGGGTGCCATCACAAAAAAAAAATTTGAAACCAAAGAAAAAAAAAAAATCTGGAAAAAAAAAATTAGAATTAGACACAAAAAAAAAAAAACCGACAATCTAAACTGAAAAGTTCCAATTGACGGCACAGCAATAAATCATTCGAAATGTAATAGAGTACAATCAAATGACAGCGCAGTAAAAGCGGAAGTACATCCAAGTGCTACGACGTTCATCGAAGCACAGACGGCTACGTGCAACGGGAAAACCCACAATACCTAACGGACCGGATGGCGTCATTCGATGGTGTAGCCAACACTCGCATAATTCAACAGTTTAGCCAACACTCTCGACGTACATGCAAACAAACGTCACAATTTATTATATATACAGCAAGCACTATACAAACATTTTTCAATATATTAAATACAGCACTATACAAACATTTTTCAATATATTAATTGTTTTAAACTTGTATGCTATAAAAATTCATATTAAACAACATTGAGTGTAGTGTATGAATAAAAACACACTATACCTATTAATGACACAGTGTACAACATAGTCATTGTAAAGCAAATATTTTTATTATTATAAAACTTTCCAATAAGATACGGTTTAAGTAAATAAACTATACTAAGACAATAATAGTTTAATATTGTATTAGGAGAAGAAAAGGGTATAAATAACCAAGCTCTTGGTTACAATAGAACTTCACTCTGTTCGAGTATTTCTCAATTCATTACTCTGCAACCCACTATGAGCAAAGTACACAGTATAGTTGAAGATATTTTAAAAAAACATTTATAGCATAGTGGAATAAGAGCATAAAAAATGTAATATTGGTTACTTTGTTTTATTTTTGTCATTAGCACCAATGGCATTGAATTCCATTCCAATAAAAAAAGTATGATGAAAACATACAACAAAATATTAAACTTACTGGGCTTTCTTGTTTTTTCATTTAATTTTATCCAAGTGTATGTACAGATACACCATAATACTCTTTTACTAAAACCGAAAAAACAATATATTCAATACAAATTCAATATATTTCTAATTATCAATCAATATGTAGTAGAACCAACAATAATTAAAGGGTAAAAAAAAATACATTTAAATATAACAGAAATAAGCATTAATATGTAGATAGATCTTGTTATAAGCGAATACTTAATGATACATTTTATTGCACAATAATGAATCCAGTAAGATAGGGTTTAATTAAATAAACTATACTAAGACAATAATATTTTATTAGGAGAATAGAAATGTATTAATAACCAAGTTCTTGGTACAATAGTGCTACACTCATGTTTGAGCATTTCTCAATCAGTTACTCTGCAACCCACTATGAGCAAAGTACACATATATTTTAGAAAGACTATATATTTTATAGCATAGTGGAATAAGAGCATTAAAAAATGTATAATATTGTTAACTTTATCTTATTTTTGTCATTAGCACCAATGACATTGAATTTGATTCCGATAAAAAAAGTATGATGAAAACATACAAAAGCTTTCTTCTCCCTACATTAATTGGAAAAATATATCAAATTGTATTAAACATATATTTAATAAACAAATTTATAATTATTTAACACATAATTTAAAGACAAAATTAAATAATAGTCAAAAAATAGACTATTTGTGAACAATAAAATCATAAAAAGTGTTGAACATAAGTTGATAATTGTATATCTGTTTGTGTGTAAAAAATATCATTAAAGCCAATCACATTTCTTACACACACAGTAGCTCTCTCCTTATAATATTATTTGACAAAATAAATAAAAATATACAACAGGTTTTCTTTATTTTAAATCTGTGATTGTTTTGAATAACACTAATGACATTGAATAGCATTCCATTTTCCAATGAAAAAAGAATAATGAACACATACAACTTATTTATGATTTACAAAAAAAGTAAAACTTACTGAGCTTCCTTTTATAAAAGTTTTCATTAAATTGAATCCAAATGTAAGTACTGATGCACTATAACACTCTTTTACTAAAACCGAAAAAAAAAAACAATCAATATATATAATATGTAGTCGAAGGAATGAGATAGAAAATGTGTAATACGTACCATGATATCTTTATTTTGAATAGTATCTCGTTAGCACAAATGACATTCCAGGAGTATAAGGAAAAAATAATACAGCTATCTCCCTATAATATTTGGAAAAATATATCAAATCGAATGTGTGTAATTATCATAATTTAAAGACACAATTATATACATACCAGGTTTTCATTGTTTTAAAGCTGTGAGTGTTTTTCATAATATCATATCAGAAATTGTACAATGAAAAATCAGATTAGCCATCTCCTTACAATATTATCTATGTTGTGTTTGTTTTTTTAGAAACATTTTGTCAATAATTTGAATTTTTCCTTTGCAGTCAACAAAATATATTGAAAACTTTCTATAGTTCTCTATAATTTTTGTTAAAAAAAATCAAAATAAATGTATTTAACATCTTTTATTACCAAATTTAAAGTATTAAAAATGTAATTCAATTTTGTTTTCCTATTTGTTTAATATCAAAAAAGTAACACCGAGAGAAAAGATTAAAAATACATTCAACGCATTTAGAAAATGTAATACATACCATGTTTTCATATTTTTATATCTGTGGGTCTCTTCAATAGTATCATTACAGTCATTAGGTACAGTATTTCGCATTGAATTATAGCATTCCAGTCAACTGTAATATGAATATATTATTATTAGATTATAATATGCATAGTACACTACAAAGCTCTCTCCTTATAATTTTTGATAAAACAGTTCCAAATTAATAATGTATTTAAAATAATTTAAAAACACATTTAGAGTGTGGTTGAATAATAATACAATCTAAAAATGTAATACATACCATTTTATCTGATTAGAAATTTCTCTATGTTTTCAAAAGTGTCATTTCGCTCAATCACGATGAATCAATCCTATATATTGTATATTGACAAATACTGTCAGATTGTCCACCTTCGGTTGAAAATGTAATAATCAAGTGTTTTGGTAAAATAGCAATGTACCCGTGTTTGAGTATTTGATAATTTATTACCCGTTAACTTAAATTAAGTATGAAAAAACACAATTAAAGCTTAGTTGAAGTTGAATGTAATACGTACCGTTTATTGTGATTAGTATCATAAGCACCAATGACGTTAAACTCTCTTTCATTCTAATAAAAAAAGTATAATGAAAACATACGGCCATTTGTAAAAATAAATAATATCAAATTAAAGGTAATAATTTAAGAGCACAATTAAAAACATACCTGGTCTTCATTGCTTTTATATAACGAAAACAAATTTAAATCACATATAAACTTGTTAATACTTAAACGAAAAAAAAAAAAGTTAAAACGTTAACGAAAAAAAAAAAAAATTCGGAGAAAAAAAAAAACAAATCAAATCCGATGACGTCGTTCGACGGCGGCAGAACAATTGCAATTACTACGGAACAAACGTCGAACCGTACGGGGAGGGTTCGAACCGGGTACCTACAGATCCTATCGCCTAACGCCTAATGCCTACCTACCTAGCGGTCGAGTTGAAAATCATGGCGAAAATCGGGATATTTAAACGGTCCGGCAACGGTGCGGCGGAAAAGAAAAGGTAGATAAGGTAAGCCGCCGACCGCGGAGAAGTGACGTCACGCGGGGCGAAACGTCACGGAGGAGCGAGGGAAACAGGTAACGATCGCCGCGATTGGCTAGGTGCTTAGAACGATATATATATGGGTTTTTCATCCGGTCGAATCGGAAAAACGGCAAGTCGGAAAATTCAAAGGCTTCTGTGTGCCTCGCTGCGGGTGTAATTCGCTTAGTTATTATTAATAGAAATATTAATTAATTAATAATAATTACTTATTAAAAAGTCAAAACATTTTTTTGTAGAATTACAATATACCACGGTTACAAATCGTGTGATAATTACTACTTTTGATAACACGTACGGGTGGAAAACTGAGACGCCTTCGGCGTCAACAGCGTTCGCTATCTAGCAGTCACTGTTTGCACAATTTTTTTTTTATGGATTTTGTATTTATTAAAGTAGTCCACAATGAGTAAGAATTGTTATTTGTAATACTTTACTGTAGAAAATTGAAATCATAATATTGAATATAACCGTTAAGAGTACCTACATTGTATAATTTATTTAAAGAGCACTAACAATTGTATTTTATTGTAAAAAAGTTTATATATCAACCGAATCGTTTCATTATTAGTACTACAGTACCATATTCTCAATTGACATGTGTCAAACATATATAACCATGTAAAAAAGTAAAACAATCAAACAGCAGAGGGCAATAATAATGATTGAATAGATGGAATAGAATTAAAAAGAGTATTAATATACATATAGATCTTGATATTTCAATTATAGAATAAAATATCTCCTTATGATTATAAAATTATTATAAGAGTCTTCTGCTGTAATAAACCAATAGCATATTGAAGGGAATAAAAGTAAAACATTTTAATATGATTTAAAAATGTATTGCTTTTTAAAAGTTTGGCACAATCAAAAAGTGTATAATATTTAAACATAATTTAATGTTAAGGTACAAATAAAAATATAATACATAAGTAATCCATAAAAGAATACATGAAGACAACGTATAACAATATAAATATTTTATGAAAGAATGTGGAAGTTTCTCATAATCAGAGAATATAAGTAAAGTTTACAGAAGAGAAATACATATAAAAATATAATACATAAAAGAATACATGAAGATAATGTACAACAATATAAATAATTTATGAAAGACAGAACACAGAAGAGAAATACATATAAAAATATAATACATAAAAGAATACATGAAGATAATGTACAACAATATAAATAATTTATGAAAGACAGAACACAGAAGTTTCTCATAATCAGAGAATATAAGCAAAAGTTTACAGAAGAGAAATACATATAAAAATAAATATAACATAACAAACATAACAAAAAATATTTACAGAATCTCACGGTACACCACATTCTTCGTAACTCCATTGGCATCGGTCGGTATATAAACTTTGACGGATTCAGCGTTTCTCACCCTGGAGAACGCCACATACAACTGTCCGTGGCTGAACACGGGAGAAGGCAGGTATATTCCAACGCGGTCGAATGTCTGTCCTTGAGACTTGTTGATGGTCACCGAAAAAGCCAATCGAACTGGGAACTGCATTCGCCGCAACTTGAAGGGTAAGCCGTCAGCTTCGGTAGTGGTCAGCGGAATCCTGGGAATTATGATGTCGTCGTCGTGCTCGGTAGCGTTGAGCAGCCTAGCTCTGAAATTCAAACGTCGAAGCTCGACAATTACCATCCTCGTACCGTTGCAAAGTCCTCTTTTGGCGTCCAGGTTTCTGAGCAGCATGACGACAGCGCCCACCTTGAGAGCCAGGTCGTGAAGAGGGAGTCCCGTGGGGTTTAGCGAATGAATGAACTCTATCGGAAAGTCTGCGGCGTCCTCGGGATCGTCGCACTCTACGGTGTCCGTGCTGATGTAATGCCTGACTTCACCCTCGAGACGATTGCGGAGAATGTAGAAAAATGTGTCACAAATTTTTAACAGATGATGTAAGAAATAAAATTTTTAGTGAGTATTGGAGTTTGGCTACTTATGATAGAAGACTGACTTTCAAATCTGGCTTAATAAATTCATCAGAGAAAAAATGTTGCCGTACTAGAAATATGTATAGTAATAAAAATAGAACTTTAACATTAAATTATTTTTTTGAAATAAATGGACAACGTTATTCAGTCTGAAAAGATTGTTTTTCCAAAACATTGGATGAAAAAGAGGGTTTTATTAGATCTGTTAGTAAGAATAAAGCTCTTAATGTTTCTGGAATTGTAAATCTGGATAAAAGAGGTAAGAAAATACCTCAAAACACGATCTCGGATGATAGATTAACTAAAGTTAATGATCATATAAATTCTTTCCCATCTTATGAAAGTCATTATACGAGGAAATTAAATGATAAGAAATATTTGTCTAGTAATTTGAATTTACAAAAAATGTATGACCTGTATAAGGAAACTATTGATGAACCAGTATCAAGAACAATTTATGAAAGAGAGTTTCACAAATTAAAACTTACTTTTAAAAAACCAAGTGTTGATACATGCCATAAATGTGATGTACTGCAGATGCAAATAAAAGTTGCAGAGAGTCCAAGGATGAAGAAAGCTTATTAACTTCACAAAATACTCTTACTCTACATCAGTCAGCTGCTGATTTTGCATATTCAACTAAAGCTAATGATAAGGTAATTGCAAAAAATGATCCTACCAAAAAATGTTATTCATTTGATTTACAACAATGTCTCCCTACTCCTTTTTTACAATCTTCAGTTGTTTTTTATAAGAGGAAGTTGTAGACGTTCAATTTAACTGTACATGACAATTGTTTTGGAAAATCTTTTAATTATATGTGGCATGAAGGAATAGCAGGAAGAGGATCAAATGAGATTGCTTCTTGTCTTTTTTATCATTTAAAAAACAATATTCTACCAAATGAATCTGACATCACATTTTATTCTGATACATGTGGTGGTCAAAACAATAACACACATGTATCAACAATGTTTATAAAAGCCATGCAAGAACTGCCTAACATAAAAATTATTAACCATAAATTTTTAGTTGCTGGGCATACACATATGGAATGTGACATAGATCACTCAATGATTGAAAAATCAAAAAAAAAGTCTAATTCTCATATTTTCCACCCTCATGATTGGTATCAACTTGTTAGAGGAACAGGAAAGGCAAACAAGTTTCAAGTAATAGAAATAACTCAATCTGACTTTTTTGATTTTTCTAGTTTACTTAAAGGACCTTTAATGGTACATAAATTAAATACTGATAGAGAACAGTTTAAATGGCAACCAGTATCTTGGTTACAATATACCAAAACAGAAAAAGGTATGTTGAAATACAAAACTTCTCTTGAAGAAAATGACCCATTTAAAACATTGAGTTTTCTTCGTAGAGGAAATAGTGGTACAATATTACATGTAAAAAAAAGTGCTATGGGCCTTAGCAATATCAAAAGAAAAAAAAAAAAGATTTGCTAGATCTACTACCTCTAATTCCACCAATATTTCATGAATTTTATCGCGAGTTGAAAACCACAAATGAGACTCAAGATTATGACCCAGATCTAATTGATGAAGAGACTATTGATAGAGAATAAAGATAATAATTATTAGAAATATTAAGATATTGCAATTAAGTCATAACTAAAATCAAACTCTAAGACTGGGGTAATTTTTTATTTTGTTTTGTTGAAATTAATTATATCATGTCATTGTATTATAAGTAAGTTTGGTAAGTTAGAAAAAATAATTATTAAATATAATAATGTAGTTATTAATCTATAAATTGAAAATAACAAGGTATTACTAAAAAGTCATTAGTTAAGTGTAACTCTTAGACTGAGATAATTTTTTATTATGTTTTGTTATAATTAATAATTATGCTATGTTATTATAATGCAGTTGGGTAATTTTTATTTAATTTTTTTTTGGTTTTATTATATAAATTTTGAATTTATTTAATTATTAGTTGGAAATAATAATATATTGTTCATAAGTCATTACTAATATGAATCTCGAAGACTGAGATATAATTTTATTAAATTTGTTAAAATTAATTATACTATGTTATATTATTTAAATTAAGTTTGGTGATTTTATTTAATAATTTTCTTTGTTTTACTAAACATAATAATACAGTCATTAATATTTTAGTTATTGGAGTATTGATTTATTTTATTTAGATGTATTGAAAATATTAAGTTTATTTTATTAAAATTTGTTAACATTATTTTGGCTAAAAGTTTGAACAATTTTATTTGGTTTAGTTTAAATATACAATGTTGGTTACTTATATTTATATAAATGTATTTCTTTTAGTATAAGATTTGTTTTAATAAAGCAATATTTTAGGAACTTACTATTCCCAGTAATAACACCAATTGGTAATAGTATGGTCTTAAAATGTTAAGTCATGGTAGTAGTCAGATATTATTATTCTAAGTCATAAAAAACCCTTAAATTAAAAAAAAAAATACAATGAATAACACACAAATACATTATTAGTCCTAATAGTATCATCTCTAACTAGATTAAATCACTCATCTGTCCACTTATGATTTGAAAACATTTTTCAAATTTTAAAATGGTTCTCCTATAAACTAGACAATTTTGACTTAAGTCGTTTGTACCAAACGTCAAAGAATCTACCTAGGAAATAAATAAGAGAAGCCAAAATCACCATTAAAAAGAGGCTAAATTTCGTAAATTTACCGTGGTAAAACTACCTTGGAAACTAAAAACTGAAAAACCCTGGTCAGAAGCCCTTAATACTATTTTAATTTTTCTCTCAAATGCAAGTTTTGTCAATGACCGATATCCACTTACCAAGGAATAATACCTTTTTGTGACAGAAAAATCTTCGAGTGTGTTCTGATCGATGTATCTTGAAAGTAATTGGTCTTTTGTTGTCTCGTTTATTATCCATTTGGCAGGATCTATATTTACATATATCATCAAGAGATACTGGAGATTTTGGTGCTGTAATTTTAGCTATATCTATTGAAATCAGATCTCCAGCATCACCTACGTAGCTTCCTTTCTCTAGCTCTAAAGGTGTTGAAACGAACAAAATGGTAGGGCTAGGCGTAATATTTAATTCAGTATTAGGATGACAAGTTGAACTCGGTGAAGTACTTGTAGTTAAAGTAATAAAAAGTAATATAAAGTTTATATAAATATAATAATATTCAGTAATAAATTATGCATTTTTTCATGCATGTTTATTTTTGAATCGTTCACTGCGGATCTTATTACAATACACATTTCTATATTATCTACATGTGACACGGTCGTGTCTCACGGATACCGCGATCTCACCCGTCACACCCCTTTGTCTTGGTAATACCATAGGTTCGATTATAAATCGGGACGCCCGAGCGATTATGAGAACCAGTTTTGGAGACGGCGATGTGTCACGAAGCGTTCGCGGACGGAGAGCCGACCGCCGCAAATGACTGACAAGTTTGTCTGCTATTAGCCGTCTTCGTGGCCCTTTCTTTATTTTACGTAATATTTTATTATTTCTTTCGTCTTTTATGACATTTGTATTTATATATATATATATATATATATATATATATTGTGCGTCTTATGACAATTTTTATTATTACTTCCACTTTACTGTATTCTTTTATTATTATTATTATTATAATTATAATTTCTAAACATTAATTTTTATTGTTTTTTTTTTTTAGTTCAATTATTATTATTATTATTATTATTATTTACTCGTGTGGCGGGTGTGTGTCCAAGATTATGACTAACAATCTCGGACCGCCTGGTTGGCAGAATTTTTATTGGAACACCCGTAGGTTTCTGCCATGTCCCGGGGAGGTTGGATGGCAGTCTCTCTCCAAAGGCAGTTGTTTCCTGTCCAAGTAGAGAGACTGCCCGTGGCCGGGTTCGAACCAGCGACGGTACGTATCGTAGCCGACGCCTTAGTCCACTCGGCCACTCCGTCCCCATTATTATTATTAATATTTTATTATGAACTTGTGCACCGTGATACATGTTACCTAGTTCCCATATCGGGGACTGGAACTGAACCGAAAAGAACCGGTTCTGGAACCCAAAAATCCCTAAAATACTAAGAACCGGAACCTATACTTAGGATGAAAAATATCGGGTTTCATAAAAACTATCAATTTCATTAATTCTTAAAATATTGAATTTTGAGTTTAATGCTTATTTTTACAATATATTATAATAAAGGTAGGGAATACCCATTGTTAAGCATCGATCGACGTATGGTGGTGATGTAATGCTTCATACGTGGTAATATGAAAACGGCTCTGAATCTTATAATAGGATTTGTGTATATTGAATTATATTTGTATTTATATTTCTTGTGAATATTACGTGATTGAGTTCTTATAATATATTATACTATCAACAATAATCCGTATACCACCTATCAGTTTCAGTTAGACGTTATTACCTATTAGTAGAGCCCGGATTTAAATGCATTTAAAACTATACAAATATGCTCTAAAAAATAGTTATAAATGCTCTTAAAAAATTCATTTTACCACAAAAAAGTAACTTAAAAATGCCATATATATATATATATGTGGGATTTTAGGCAAAATAAACCAGAGTTATTAGTATTATCGCTTCACTTTATTAGAACAGCACACATTAACAAAATTACATTACAATACAAAACGCATAGGTATAACTATATAGGTACAGGCGTACAGCTAGGAACGATGGTTACAATTATGATAGCACAGTAGCACACAAATGCGACAACGCCGAACGCACCACACTCGTCACTACTCTAAGCATCACTGACTAGCGGGGCGTTCTGAGCCTGACTGCGGTCAAGTGCCCTCTATTGGAGAAATCCCCACTCCCACATATATATATATATATTTTTTAACACGATTTATAAATTTTTAATAAGCTGTAATTTTTATTTATTATTTTATTAAAAAAAACTGAAAATTTGAAAAATTGACTTGATACTGACAAGCAAATGTTATGACCGCGATGTAACTTACTTGAACGTGATTTTTGACCGAATACGGATGACACTTCACAGTCAATAATAAATTATGATAAAAACTGAATCGAAAAATAAAGATTGACAATTAATATGGAAAAATCGTTAAAGCTACTTAAATATTAAGAAAATAATTTCTCTTTAGATAATATTTTTGAATAGGCTAAATTTTTATAGTTTATTGAACAAATTTGCATTAAAAACGAAAAAATGACCGAAAAATGCTAAAATATGTTCTAAAAATGAAAAAATATTGAAATATGCAAAAAAAAAAAGCAAAAAATGCAAAATAAACATTTCACCTTTGAAGTCTCTGTTATATGAATCAAATTATAAACTTGGAAAGCATTGTCTAAGATTAACCAAAAAAAGATGCATTTTGCATTGAAATCCGGGCCCAACTTAATAATAAGTTATTACGTTATTTTACTCTTTAATGTAACTACAAGTGTACCTATCTTGAATCTAGTATCTACCTGTTTGGCCTAATATATTAATATATTTTAATAAGTATTATGTGTATAATGTTATCATAAATAATATTGAAGTTGATGTAAACTTAAAATTAATTATCTAGTACTGATGTTTTTTTATAATTCTATATTATTAACTGTGGTGATTTTTGGAGCGAAGAATAGGTATAAATTTGTTCACACTGGATCAAGCGATAAGCGATAGATACACAGGAGTAGGCTTCCTGATGAATAAACAATGTGGTAAAAACCTTATGAGCTACTATCAATGCACTGACAGAATCATCATGATAAAAATTAACTCCTATCCGACAATAACAACGATTATCCAAGTATATATGCCAACAACAACGTACGATGACGATGAAGTCGAAGAAGTGTATGACAAAATAGATGAAGTTCTAAAGATGACAAAAGCTGGAGAAAACGTCATTATCTTAGGGGGTTGGATTGCGTCAGTAGGAGAGCAGAATGACGGATATATAATAGGAAATTACGGACTAGGGTAAAGAAATTATAGAGGCGAGAGACTTTGTACGCAATTTTGTACGCAACACGAGCTTATGCTAGCAAATACCCTGTTCAAGAACCATAAACAAAGAAGGTACACATGGAAAGCTCCTGGAGATATAGCTAGGTACCAAATTGATTATATTGTGACAAAACAAAGATTTAGAAACCAAATAAAACAATGTAAAGCATATCCCGGAGCAGATATAAATAGTGACCATAATCTCTTAATCATGGAATCAGAACTAAAATACAAAAACATTAAAAAGAAAAATAATATTAAGAGATGGAACCTACAGAAATCAAAAAGCGATGAAATAAAAATGATATATAATAAGAAATGTAGTGACGCTCTAATGACAGTTACACCAGATAATAACACAGTAGAAGAAAAATGGAAGAATATTAAACAAATACTAGAAAATAAAGCTGAGGAAGTTTTGGGAGCACGGGAGAAAGAAGCAAGGAAACTCTGGATTACGGAAGAAGAAAGTACAAAAACCAAAACAACATAGAAAGTCAATAAAACTACAAACACATCAGAAATGTAATACAAAGAAAAGCAAAGGAAGCCAAAGAAAAATGGTTGGATAATCAATGTACTGTAGTGGAAGAGTACCTAAAAAGGGGAAGAAGTTATCTAGCTTTCGAAATTGTGAAAAAACTTTTCTGCACAAGAAGAATAAATAAAAACGCCCTGAAAAGTAAAACAGGTGAGATACTAATAACAGCCGAACAAAAGGTAAACAGATGGAAAGAATACCTAGAAGAATTGTATGCAGGTCAATTTAATAAAAATGTCCTAGAAGAGAGCTACATAGAAGATGAAGACAAAGGAGACTATGTCCTCCAATCAGAAATTGATTCTGCTATAGAAAATCTTAAAAACAACAAAGCATGCGGTATAGATAAAATCCCAGCAGAACTAATAAAGTGTGCCGGTGAAGAAGTAAATAAAGTACTTGGAAATATATGTAACGAAATATATTTAAACGGGGAAATAATTGATGATTTTAGGAAAGGTATTATAGTAACAATTCCCTAGAAAAAGGGGACAGTGAATTTTGAGGAATATAGAACTTTAAACCTCAACACGCATGCTTCAAAAATAATAACAAGTGTAATAAAGAATAGAATAGAAAAATCAATAGATGCAAGACTAGGAGAAGACCAATTTGGTTTTAGGCGAAATATAGGAACCAGAGAGGTGACTTTAGCGCTAAGGATAATCGAAATATTAGTAATCGAGATATTTTTATAATCGCGAGATGTCTTGAAATAATCATTCGAAATGTTCAATTGAAATATTAATAATTGAGATAAACATTCTGAGAAATTATTGTTGTTTTGTGGTTGAGTAATTCAAGAATTATAGATACTTATATATTTATATCAAACTTTAAAATATAAATAACTAAGAATAACCATATACCCATCAATATTTGTCTAACAACCAGTCCCACGAGTAGCACGAATCGAAAATACAAAGACTCAAAGTCAATAACTAGTATTTACTTATTCGATTATGAATATTAAAAATATTATTCCTTCCTCACTCCTTCGTTCCATGAAAATCATTCGAAATATTTTTTCATTCGATGTACATTTCGAATAATGGTTTTAAAATAAACGAGATCACTCGAAATAATCTCTCGGTTATATAATCGAATTATTATTTTGGTAATCGAGATATCTCGATTACGCCCATCATTAGATTATATTTAATTAAACCGTTTCCAGGAAAAACATAGATTCGCTAATAGTATCAATTTTAGTTGATCGCGTTCACCGAAACCATTTCAGTATTCACTGAGTTAATAACCTAATAGCTAATATTCATAAATTATAATATAATTTTATAAATACATATTTTTATTCTTTGCCACTCCAATCATCTGATTACTTTGCCTGTAGGGTAATCCGACGCTGGCGAGGCAGATATTTCACCCATTTCAAGTGACAAACAAAAAGTGAACATTTTGTAAATAAAAACAATAAATCTTGAACTGTAAAACACACAGTGAAAGACAAAATTACTGTTTCTACAATCGACGCTGTAAACACTTTCAATGATGACTTTTTCAAATATTTTTACCATGAAATTAACGCTATTCATCAAAATTCTAAAAGCTATATAAAATATATATATATATATAGAATATAATATAGAATATGGATTATAGGCTCATGGATAATTATTAGTATTTATTTATTATTATTATTATTTATTTATTAATTTATTTTGTTTATAGCAAAAGAGGTTGTTGGTGAAACCAAAAGTAGTTTACCAGAAGACAAGGAAACGTGGTGGTGGGATGAGGAGATTCAGAGAGTAGTAGCGAGTAAGAAAAAGCAATTTAAGGTATGGCAGAAAAGCAGACAGAGGGAAGATTGGATAGAGTATAAAAATGTATGGAAAATAGTAAAAAGTGCGGTAAGCAAAGCAAAGCTTAATAGGTATGATGAGTTATATGAGCGGCTAGAAACACAAGAAGGAGAAAAAGAAATTTATAGACTGGCGAAGGTGAGAGAAAAGCGATCCAAGGATTTCCAAGATGTCTGGTGTATAAAAAATGAGGATAAGAGAGTTTTAACAAATGATGAGGATGTGAAAAAAAGATGGAAAGAATATTTTGAGAAATTACTGAACGAGGAATATCCAAAAGAAGCTTTAGAGAGTATGTCATGGAATGAAGGATTGATTGGTCTAGTGGGCGAGGAGGAAGTGAGAGATGTGGTGAAGGCGATGAAAAAGAAAAAAGCGGTAGGACCAAATGGAGTACCTGTAGAGGTGTGGAAAATGTTAGGAGATGTAAGCATTGGGTGGTTGAAAAATCTTTTTAATATGGTACTGATAGAGGGAAAAATGCCAGAAGATTGGAGAAAGAGTTTTATTGTACCAATATATAAAGGAAAAGGAGACATACAAGAATGTGGGAACTATAGAGGAATAAAGCTCATGAGTCATAGTATGAAGATCTGGGAAAAGATTATAGAGAAGAGGATAAGAAGTGAGACGTCGATATCAGAAAACCAGTTTGGTTTTATGCCAGGAAAATCGACAATGGAGCCATTATTTTGTGTTAGGCAATTAATAGAGAAGTACAGAGAAAAAAATAAAAAACTATGCATGGTGTTTATAGATTTAGAAAATGCGTATGACAGGGTGCCAAGGGAAGTTTTAAGGTGGGCATTAATGAGAAAAAATGTCCCAAAAATGTATGTTAATTTGATCCAGGATATGTATGAAGGGTCGATTACTAGTGTCAAGAGTCGGTGTGGAGTATCAGAAGGTTTCAATATAGGAGTAGGTGTGCACCAGGGGTCAGCTCTAAGCCCCTACCTGTTCTCAGTGGTAATGGATGAAGTTTCAAAGGAGATACAGGGTGAGATACCATGGTGTATGATGTTTGCGGATGATATAGTTCTGATAGGAGAAAACCTAGAAGTTGCCAATAATAGGTTAAATGAGTGGAGGTTAGCCCTCGAAGAAAAGGGATTGAGAATTAGTAGAAATAAAACTGAGTATATTGAGTATGATTTTGGACAAAGAGACCAAGAAGTTGAAGGAATGAGGAGACAACTGACAATAAATGGTGATGTGATAGGTGAAGTCGAGAGCTTTAAATATTTAGGATCTTTTGTTCAAAAGGACGGGGGCTTTGACATTGATGTAAAACATAGGATTAAGTGCGGGTGGATGAAATGGAGAGAAGCATCGGGCGTGTTATGCGATAAGAGAATTCCAATTAGGCTGAAAGGTAAATTTTATAAAAGTGTAGTGAGACCAACTATGCTGTATGGTTCAGAGTGTTGGGCGGTTAACAGGAGAAGATAGAATAAGGAATGAATACGTGAGAGGTAGTGTTGGTGTAGCGCCAATTGTGGACAAGACGAGAGAAAATAGGCTGAGATGGTTTGGGCATGTGATGAGGCGAGAGGAAATGAATGCAGTAAGAGTGGTTATGAAGATGGACGTTGAAGGGAAAAGAGGAAGTGGAAGACCAAAAAAGAGATGGTTGGAGACTTTGGAGAATAACATGAGGGCTGTCGGTATGTGCAGAGGAGATGTGATTGACCGAGTAAAGTGGAGGTGTAGGACAAGGGTGGCCGACCCCAAATAGTTGGGAGGAAGGCGAAGTAGAAGATGAAGAAGAAGAAGATTTATTTATTTATTTATTATTATATTATTAGTAATTATTAGTATTTTACTATTTATAATAATGTACTCACAGGAACCATGGATTTTCCGCTTAGTTCGTAGAATGTAAATATAAATACTATCTATACGGGTGGGTTAAACCGAGAGTAGGCATTTGACACGATATCGAATTTTCGTGGTAGTGTTATTGTTGGTCTTGGTTTGCCCATTTATCTATATAGTTATTATTACTATTGTCTATTGCAGTATTACACTATTACCTATATTTATTATTTAACTATAATATCAATATCACAATATCAGTAATAATATCTTCTGTCGCGACGTGCGATTATTCTAGAATCGCGCACACATATACATCACACATGACGACTAAGAACGGAAGAGTACTGAGTAATACACATTTACATGTTTTACGACCGTGGTTCGTACACGCTGTTGCCTGTTATTGTTTTCGGTTTTTAAAATGTTTTTTTAGTACACGCCTCGTTGTTGTGCAAATTGTGTTTATTTTATTATAAAAATAAAATAGAAATGAGTATTTCTATCGTTGGTGATTCGACCACAGAACAATATGATTCGGCTGATGCCGATAATAATTCTAATTTAAAATGGCCACATTTACAAGAGTTTTTTAAACAACAAGGAAAGAATGAAGATAAAAATATTGAATTTTTGTGTTTATTATGTAAACCTAAACATAAGAAATTATCCACTTCATGTACATCATATTCAAACTTGAGAGCACATATTAAGGGAAACTTATACTTGGAATATATTTAATTATTTTTAGTAAATAAATTATTTTTTCTATCTACTGGCTATGGTTATATAGTTATTATTTATCCAATAAAAGTATACATTTGTCGATTATTATTTAAAAATTACTTATTATGACTGGCTTATGTCCTTATGAGCTATTATAACGAAAAGTTTTTTTTAATTATTTTTGTTAATGGCTAAATCTGACAAATTACTAATACTTCTAATACTAAATTATACTTGTCATTGTTTGATTTTTTTAGAGTACACATAAATCTTTGTTGGATAAGTTTAAAGTTATGGTTAAAAAAAGAGCACTTGATGAAGATAATCCAAGTACTTTAAAGCAATTAAATTTACACGAATTAAAAAAAATTAAGACTAAGTTGTCTCAAGCTGCTTTTGATAGAGCAAACATGGAATTAATAATTAATACGGTATCTCCTTTTTCTTTCATCGAACATCCTGCATTCCTCAAATATTCTAATACTGTGGCACAAATGGTTCCAGTATCTAGAAGAACATTCAGGGCCGTCCCGAAAGACAAATCATGGGGGGGCTTGATTCATTAATTTGCCAACTCAAAAAAAAAAAATTTTCTCGCTCCGCTCGAATTATAATTATTATTATTAATTTATTAACATACATCTCAATAACTCATAAACATAGGCATACATATTATACACTATTCAATACCTATTTATTGCTCTTCACCAGTACATAGTCACTATACCTAGTCAAATGAATTTTTGGATATTGGTCAGCATTACCAAAAGTAGGTACATACACAAGATTAGGTAAAATAAAAACTTAAAACATACAATTTTATGAGTATTTAATCACTAAATAAATTAGGTAATAAATATGCATGTATCACAATAAATAATAATATATACAATTTTTAAAATTGAATTCTTCTTTGTTTTATATTGAACCACTGTGTTGCTATTTTACTTACATCAACTGTATCTAAAATATCTTTTTCAATACTTAACAGCATTAGGGAATCTAATCTATTGTCTGTCATTGTAGATCTTAAATGATTTTTTATCAGTTTAAGTTTGCTAAATGTCCGTTCATTAGTAGCTACACTTACCGGTGCAGTTAATGCTAATCGACAAATATTATTAGCTAATGGTAGGATATGTTTAACTTCTTCACATTTTTCAATCACACTGAGAAAATTTGTTGTCATAGTTAAACTCAAATCTTTGCATATTTCTTTTAATATTTCCAATTCAGTTTGAATGGCATCAATATCCTTGCACTTTGCAAAATCACTGTTAGGAGGAAATATTAACAAAGCATTTTGTATATTTTCAATGCTCATATTTTCATTCTTGAATGGAAATGAGAATATTTTATACAGTGGCATTATTGTATCAATAAATACTTTTAAATTGTCTTTAGACAAATTAATAAGTGTAGACAGTATACATTTGAACTCTTTTTTGTAAAATATATGAAAAGTTAAATCAGCTTGAGTACCAGCATTTTCGTCCAACCAAGTGGGCTGTTTTCTTGTACGGTGATGAACTTTGAAATCAGATTCTGAATCTATACCAAGATTTGCTGCGAACAAGGTTGCGCTGTCAATCAGATCATTTATTCTTTCTGAATCTGAATTAATATCTTCTAAATTTTTAATTGTAGCCTCTATTAAAATAGCAGCATCAATTACGCATAAACTTTTTGTTTCTAATGTCTCGGTTAGTGATTTCAATTTATACATTATATTTTTCATAAATACCAAGGAGACAATGAAGTCAAATGAATGCATCTTTTTATTAATGCCAAATGCTTTTGTCCTAGTATTTCTATCGAATATCTCAGGATGTGAACAAATATATTGTAAAGTGTTACATATAGCTTCATATGAAGCCCAAACAGCTTTAATGGACTCTGCACGGGCTGTCCATCTTGTTTTGGATAAGTTTCTTAGTTGTAATGTATTATCAACATTGTTCATTTGCTTATTCAATACACTATACCTTTTATTACTAGCTGAAAAAAATACATAAAGGTTTTCCAAGTTATCAATCATATCTGACACAATTAAACTAGAATTACATGCATGTTCTAAAAATGTGTTCATCCGATGCGCTTGACATGGAATATAAAAAACACTATGACCAACTAGTTCTGAAAGCTTAGCTTGTGTACCGTTAAACTGCCCAGACATGTTACTAGCATAATCATATGACTGAAATACCAAATTATCTGTTCCTAAAGAATGTTTAGTTAAAATTTCAATAATCTGTTTAGCTGTTCCTAAGCCAGTTTTGTCTACTCCTTCAGCTATTTCTAAAAGCCTTTCAATTGCTTTTCCATTGTTATTAACATAACGCAAACAAACTGCCAATCGATCCTTATGAGAATTATCGGGGGTTGTATCAGCCATGACTGAAAATAAG
Organism: Sipha maydis; assembly: GCA_034509805.1. Classification (NCBI taxonomy): domain Eukaryota; kingdom Metazoa; phylum Arthropoda; class Insecta; order Hemiptera; family Aphididae; genus Sipha; species Sipha maydis. Next base: position 106,225 of record JASXSY010000151.1, read on the forward strand.
CTTGCTTCCTGGACTTCTTTCACAATAATTCTTCTTACTTCATTACTTAGAATATCAATAAACTCATTTTGCGAACGGGGGCCTAAATATGTGACATTGTAAGATCTTGATGATTTTTCATTTATCCAACGGTTCATTAAGGGATTGTGCCTAGAGATAAGTTGAACCATTTGATTAAAATTACCACTAGATTCGTCACCATCTCCACGAAAAGACAACCCTTGCCTACACAATGTCCGTGCTATATCAAATAAAATTATAATTATTTGTTTATTAAATTCTTTTTCTTGTACTAGTTTGATGGATTCTTGTCTTTTTGATCTATTCATAATAATGTCAATATGATTTGACTCTTTCATAAAGTTGCGGTAATCATTTAAAGCTGCTTTGTGTGATAAAGAATTAAAATGCTGTTCCAACTTGCCTAATTTTGCTTTTCCTCGACTTTTCATTTTTTGCCATGTATTAACACCTTGCTTTACCCATGCTTCATTTGAAAACTGTCTTCCTAACCCTTTTGGAAATAATGAGCACACAAAACAATATGCTGAATCAGTAATCAAACTATACTCTAGCATAGGATATTCTTTTAACCAAATAGGATTAAAACTTTTTTGTTTTGATGGATCAATATCACTGTTGATTGGATATTTTAAAAGTTTAGGTTGGTGTGGACCCAATGATAAAAGATATTGCCTTTGTGAAGAAGAAGTAATATCACACCGCCGCCCTGGATCATGTTCAACAAAATAATTTGGTTTAGAAACTGATTGTATATGGTCAGACGGATCTGATAAGTTGTCTAATACTACTTTGGTATTTTTTAAAAAACATTCTGATTTCAATTTTATTCTATTAATCACTTGTTGACTTTCTAACATAAACATAATTGGATTTGGCAACGTGTCTTCTTTCAATTTTGACAGCAAAGTATTACACTCATTTAAATTTGATACTAAGTCCTCCATTTGGCCAGCACATAACAACCATGATATTTCTTCAGAATTTTCATCAATATTATGTTCAATAACTTGTTGAAAATTCTAAAATATTATATATATGTAAATTACCAATACTATCAAGTATTAATAAAACTAGTACCTATTATTATATTTTATATGAAATAAACTAAATTTGAATACATTTTAATATAATTTAAAAAAAAACATTGGTTATGCTCATTTAGCAGTTACTAGTCCTAAAACATTTTTGATTTTTGATTCATTCATAACACTTCTACAATATATTTAAACAAAAATATATTTTGGTATTTTTATGAATTGTGAATGGGCATTATGCATTATTAGATATAAATGTAAAATTATAAATAATAAATCCATTACTAATTACCTAACAATTTATTTAATTATTAAAATTTTAAAAATTTTAAATTTAATTATTAAAATAATAAGTATTTTGATTATGACTACTGATTAGGGTAATATAATTAAAAATACGATGCAAATAGTATAAACGTTGTTATAAATAAAATTATCTGTATAAATAACATACATTATAGTATGTACATATTTATTATTTTTATACGAACTATACGGGCATACGGCTATTTAGTATTATATACTAATAAAGACACGGACGGTTGACGACGGTGACGTCCGATACCGGCTCAATACATACCCAATCTATTTTTATCACGCTTTATCGCTAAAGAAAGTATTAGTATAATTCTTATAACATATTCTTCATACGTTAAAAATAATAATTTAATAATAACATAATATCATTAATAGAAAATAATAATTTTTTTTGTATTTTTGTTTTTGTCAAATAAAATATTAATAATAATATTTTAATATATTATTAAATGTCGTTAAATTGCCGACTCGGTAGCTCAATATCAAATGTGCCGACTGACCAAGTCGTGGGGGGGTGTGACAACCCCCACACCCCCCCCCTAGGGACGGCCCTGAGAACATTGATGAGAAATATCAATTCAATTTTGAAGAAATGAAAAATTCAATTATCAAAAAGTTTGATGATTTGGAATATATTTGTGTAACTGTAGATTGCTGGACTGCATTCAGAAGGTAAATGTTTTAGTCATACTTCTAACACTTGTAATTTATTTGATAGATCTTATATGGGCTTTACTGCCCACTGGATTGATCCAATTACCTTTGAGCGCAAGTCGAATGCAATTGCTTGTAGGCGTATAGTTGGTCACCATACATATGATATTCTAGCTGATATGATTGAACTTGTGTTGAATGAATACAAAATAAACACTAAAGTAACTTATATGGTTACTGATAATGCATCAAACTTTGCTAAGGCAGTCAAGTATTGTCAATTGACAATTAAAAATATTTATTATTAAGAGAAGAGAATAACCATTTTTCTTATTTGGTATTTTAATTTTTAAACAAATAATGGACTGGCATCTTCTTAATATTGTATGTATTGTGAGACAATTGTTTAACTCATACTTAAAATAGTATTTTTCATGTTGCATATCTACTTAGTAACTTACTTATATCATAATTACAATTACAATTTTCTCATTAGACTTTACAGCACTACTGAAGATGAAATAGAAACTCCAGAAAATGATTCATTTATACATTCAACGGATATTTTTGAAATTTTAAGTGAAGGGGAAGAAAGACATTTTAGGCTGCCTAAACAACTGCGCTGTGCTTCACATACATTCAATAAGCTTACTACGAATGACGTGCGTAAATTACAAATTCAAAATGGACCATATAAAACATTAAGCAGAAGGGCTTTTGGAAAGCGCAGTGCACTTTTCAATAAACAAAATATGAGTACATTGATTGCAGATAAAATTAAAAATCATCTAGGTCGATATTTAATCACACCAAATGATACACGGTATTTAAAAAATTAAATGACTGACTTATGACTATCAATTATCATAATATACATCTATATAATATGATATAACCATTGATTTTAGAATATACAGATAAGCGACGGTATAGGTGTATTTGGCCACTACAATTTAGTTGTCGATAGATGCCGTTGCTGTATAACAAATTAACAAACTAAAGTCATTGATGATAAATACTATCAAGTATTGGTTTTACAATGATGTGTGTTTTTTTTTTTTTTTTATTTTTTATTTTTGTGTCTGACGACACCTTTTTTGGCAGTAAAAATGCTTCGATTTGCTTATGTAGCAACTTTTCTGAAAGGAAAGTGAATCTAGTTGGTACTTTGAAGGGTCAAAAGTAAAAATGTTCAATATTTTTTAAATGCGACGGGAAAAACCCTAAAAAAATAAGGGAAAAACGGCAGTTTTTACGCAAAACCAGTTTTCGACAAAATCAAATTTTTTATTTTGCTATAACTCAAAAACTAATCTATGTAAATACTTAAAATTTCACCAAATGTTAATATTAGCGTTCTCTATACACCGTTAAATTTTCAAAGTATTTTGACTTTTATTGAGCTATTTATAGACAGTTGAAATTTTCAAATTTTTTTAATTTTTTTTTTTAAAATAACGATAAAATTTTTTTGGCCGGCCAGAAAATCTTGAAAATTTAATACAAGGTTTCTTATAAGTTGTTCCTTAACTGATAAAAAAAAATCTAAAATCGTAAGTCACAATTTTTTTTTATATGTGCTCAAAGTTCCAATTTATACGAAATGTGTAAAAATCACGATAATCTACAAACTAGATAAAAATTCATAGAATTTTTTCTGTTCATACTTAAGGTTCAAAATTTTAACACTAGGTTATCTATAAGCTACTCTTCAAAAATCTTTAAAAAAATTTCTACCAGACTTAGAGGAAAAGATTTACTGAAAATAACGGATGCTCATGTAAAACCAAACTCTTTTCAGAAAATGAGTGTAAAGTTAGCTGCCCAAATTTTTAGTCATTCGATGGCTTCGGCTATAAGAAAATGTATTTCTACTTCTGGGTTAAAAAGTAATACTGCCTCTGATACTGCGGATTTTATAGACTTTATGGACAAATTATTTGACTGCTTAAATAGTAGAAATTTATTTTCCAAAAATCCATACAGTTGTGCTTTAACAGATTTTGTAGTAGTTAAATCATTTCTATTGAACGCAGCAAATAATTTTAATGATATTTTTAAAGTTAACTATAAAGGCAAAGAGACTTGTCCTCCATGCTTTAATGGATTTACTCAAACAATTAACGGTGTATTATGTTTTTTTGGTGAAGAATTAAAAAATAATGGTATAACGTTCTTGATAACAAATAGGTTAAATCAAGACGTTCTGGAAAATCTTTTTTCAATTTTTCGCCAAAAAGGAGGATATAACAAAAACCCTACGGTAAGAATAATTCGAACCTCGTTTAGAAGTACGTGTGTATTTTCTTTGATAGCATCAAAAGGTAGTAACTGTATGATCAGCCAAGAAATAGACGATTCTACCATCGAACAAGATGTCATATCTGTTAATAGAGCATTAGACGAAGTATCAGATATATCGGACACGTCAGACACGTCTTCTAATTGTTCATCTTCTTCGTCATCAATAAAATCAGTGCCTGACCCAGACATAATAAAACCAAATGATATTACACTTGAAGATTGCTCAGTTACATATTTTTCTGGATATTTGGCTTACAAATGTGATAAGAAATTCAACTGCAATGATTGCAATACACATTTAACGACAAAAAGAGATTTAAATGATAAAAATCAATTACTTTTAGTACATAAAAATTATTCAGATATTGATAAAGATACGGGACTTAAGGCGCCATCAGTTGAGTTAAAAAATTTAATAGATCACGCTTTAGAAATATTTGAAAAGAAATTTGAAAAAATTCAACATACAAAAAAATTAAAATTAAAATTTTTAACAATTTATAAAACAGACAAATTGATATCTAGGTGGATAAACAAAGAACATACATGTGTAGAACATCATATTTTTATACTAGAAAAATTATTAATTTGTAAAATTTTTAAAAAAGCAAAATTATTTTCAACTACATCTCACCAATCTAAAATAGCAAAGTTAAAAATATTAAATCACATTTAAAACACTTTTCCTTTCTCTCATACTTTATGATACTTATTTAATGCATTTTGCCAACGTGTTATACCTTTTTTTTATTAGTATGTTGATATTTACGTTAATTTTTAAAATATTAAAAAGTGACTTTCTTATAAGTAGGTAGGTAAGGTAAAATACTAATATACTAACATGTGTATGTAAACTGAAATTTTTCAAATGAAATTTATTGAAATGTATAAATACAAAATAAAATATTGTTATATTTGTCTAACCTTTTCTTAAATTTATGTAGCATGCTTTTCCCTTTTTTACCAGTCCGTGCCTGAACGAATTTAAATTAGCGGCAGAAATAATTCTACATCGCCAGACGCCGTACGCCAAGGCACTATCGTCTATTATAGTACAGTCGCGCAGTATAAAGATTAACGACTAAGATGTCAATAAATAAACACCCCCACTACCGACGTCTATCCACTAATCCCGCTCCCACCTATGATGATGTACCCTCCTGGACGTCTGGTCGCTTGCAGCGCCTCATAGCGGCTGACGTCTTTAACTGGTTGCCATATTTTTGTACAGTACCGCTTATCTGTATATTCTAAAATCAATGATATAACTAATATCTTTATTTTGAATGTGCTTATTAGTTATTTTTATAGTTGGAATGCTTTATATGATCCTTTGAGTTTTATTGTAAGCCACTTTGATGAAGTAGAGAATATTTGTATTGATATTCAGTTGCCTTGCTTAAGTAAACCACAAGATATAGATTTTTTGGTCGAATATTGCAAAGTAAATTTTAATTATAATTTAAATGTTGATAATATTTTTAACGCCTATAATAGTAATAATTTAACTAACAGATATTGGCGTTATACTTTTATAAATAAACTATTATATTTTTATCTTAATTTATTTATATAATTTATTATATTTTTATCTTTAATTTTTGTAGGTTATGAAACCTATTGCAAAAGCTTTAGATATACTGCAAGGAGAAAAATATATTTCTATTGGTTATCTTCTTCCTACATTAACAGCTGTAAAAAAGTCATTAAATCAACTTTTGTTACACGGAAACCTAAAATATTGTAAGCCATTAGTTGAAGTGCTGATCAGTGGATTAAAAAATAGGTGATTAATAATTTTGGAATATTAAGAAACAAAAAAATTTTAAATGCAAATTATAAAATATTTCAATTTTCATTTATAGGTTTGATACAAATTTTGAATCTTTAGATATGAAATTAGCTGCAATTTTAGAGCCAAAGTTTAGGTGGAATTGGGCTGAATTAGAAACTGTTGATGAGTTAAAAGATTGTTTAAGAGTAAAATTGTCAGAGTTTATCATATAGAACACTGATTATATTGTAAATGATGATACCAATAAAATCACATATGATGATTTTTTACATTTTGATCCTATAGAAAATCCAGAAACAGATAAAGTTCAAAATCTATTTAATGATTATTCAAACTCTTCTCCTAAACTTTCATTAACTGTATTTTCTAAAGAAATACAAAAATTTTATATTCGATTAAATACTAGTATTCCCTCTAGTGCTCACGTAGAGAGACTTTTAGCGCTGGAGGGCAATTATTTGATGAAAGGCGTGGGTCTATGTCTGATAACAACTTTGAAATGATACTTTTGTTAAAATTTAATGAATATTTTAAATAAAACATAAAATATCTGATTATACTATGACTGTTATGTATTGTTATTTTATATTTATATTTTATGTTGTCATACTGTTATATATATATATTTTTATTTTGTTTCATCATTTATGTTTTAATAAGTAATAACTAAAATTCCAAGAACTTGAAATTATAACTTACCTAATTAGAACATGTGATCAAATTACTAGGTGATTAATTCAATTTTTCAGTTTTTATCAATAATATAAGTTAGATATAACTTATTATTTACATTTAAACACAAACGTTTTTTAATTAAAAAAAAAAAATCTAACTTCTAACTTCTAATCTAACTTAAGTTACTATTTTCACCAAACTAACTTCTAACTAACTAAGTTAAAAATTTGGACAGTTTCAGAAACTAACTTATATTCTAACTTAGTTAGTTTTTTTACTAAAGTAAATTAACTTCAACTAGTTAAAAAAAATGACTAACTTGCCCAGCTTTGACTTTCAATGACTAATAATTAGTCGTTAATAAGTATACATAATTATTATAAATCTCTTCTTCATCTTCTATTTCGCCTTCCTCCCAACTATTTGGGGTCGGCCACCCTTGTCCTACACCTCCACTTTACTCGGTCAATCACATCTCCTCTGCACACACCGACAGCCCTCATGTTATTCTCCAAAGTCTCCAACCATCTCTTTTTTGGTCTTCCACTTCCTCTTTTCCCTTCAACGTCCATCTTCATAACCACTCTTACTGCATTCATTTCCTCTCGCCTCATCACATGCCCAAACCATATCAGCCTATTTTCTCTCGTCTTGTCCACAATTGGCGCTACACCAACACTACCTCTCACGTATTCATTCCTTATTCTATCTTCTCCTGTTAACCGCCCAACACTCTGAACCATACAGCATAGTTGGTCTCACTACACTTTTATAAAATTTACCTTTCAGCCTAATTGGAATTCTCTTATCGCATAACATGCCCGATGCTTCTCTCCATTTCATCCACCCGCACTTAATCCTATGTTTTACATCAATGTCAAAGCCCCCGTCCTTTTGAACAAAAGATCCTAAATATTTAAAGCTCTCGACTTCACCTATCACATCACCATCTATTGTCAGTTGTCTCCTCATTCCTTCAACTTCTTGGTCTCTTTGTCCAAAATCATACTCAATATACTCAGTTTTATTTCTACTAATTCTCAATCCCTTTTCTTCGAGGGCTAACCTCCACTCATTTAACCTATTATTGGCAACTTCTAGGTTTTCTCCTATCAGAACTATATCATCCGCAAACATCATACACCATGGTATCTCACCCTGTATCTCCTTTGAAACTTCATCCATTACCACTGAGAACAGGTAGGGGCTTAGAGCTGACCCCTGGTGCACACCTACTCCTATATTGAAACCTTCTGATACTCCACACCGACTCTTGACACTAGTACTCGACCCTTCATACATATCCTGGATCAAATTAACATACATTTTTGGGACATTTTTTCTCATTAATGCCCACCTTAAAACTTCCCTTGGCACCCTGTCATACGCATTTTCTAAATCTATACACACCATGCATAGTTTTTTATTTTTTTCTCTGTACTTCTCTACTAATTGCCTAACACAAAATAATGGCTCCATTGTCGATTTTCCTGGCATAAAACCAAACTGGTTTTCTGATATCGACGTCTCACTTCTTATCCTCTTCTCTATAATCTTTTCCCAGATCTTCATACTATGACTCATGAGCTTTATTCCTCTATAGTTCCCACATTCTTGTATGTCTCCTTTTCCTTTATATATTGGTACAATAAAACTCTTTCTCCAATCTTCTGGCATTTTTCCCTCTATCAGTACCATATTAAAAAGATTTTTCAACCACCCAATGCTTACATCTCCTAACATTTTCCACACCTCTACAGGTACTCCATTTGGTCCTACCGCTTTTTTCTTTTTCATCGCCTTCACCGCATCTCTCACTTCCTCCTCGCCCACTAGACCAATCAATCCTTCATTCCATGACATACTCTCTAAAGCTTCTTTTGGATATTCCTCGTTCAGTAATTTCTCAAAATATTCTTTCCATCTTTTTTTCACATCCTCATCATTTGTTAAAACTCTCTTATCCTCATTTTTTATACACCAGACATCTTGGAAATCCTTGGATCGCTTTTCTCTCACCTTCGCCAGTCTATAAATTTCTTTTTCTCCTTCCTGTGTTTCTAGCCGCTCATATAACTCATCATACCTATTAAGCTTTGCTTTGCTTACCGCACTTTTTACTATTTTCCATACATTTTTATACTCTATCCAATCTTCCCTCTGTCTGCTTTTCTGCCATACCTTAAATTACTTTTTCTTACTCGCTACTACTCTCTGAATCTCCCCATCCCACCACCACGTTTCCTTGTCTTCTGGTAAACTACTTTTGGTTTCACCAACAACCTCTTTTGCTATGTTCTTAACACAAGTGGCCATACTTCTCCAAACCTCATTTATATCTCCCTCAACATTCCACACAGCTTTTTCTTTTAATTTCTTTATAAACTCTTTCTCTTTGTTTCCTATTAATTACTACCACCTAATTCTGATCTCCTTCCCTGTCTTCCTTCTTTTGTTCATATTTTTTTCACTATACCATACTTCCATTATCATCAACCTATGTTGTGTTATTACACTCTCTCCAGGAATTACTTTACAATCCCTTACTCTTTTTATATTGTCTCTCCTCCACATAAAATAATCAATCTGCGACCTATTTCTTCCATTCTTGAATGTTATATAATGCTCTTCTCTTTTCCTAAAATATGTATTGATTACTGCAAGCTCATACGATTCTGTAAAATCCAAAACTTTTTCTCCAGCCTCATTCCTCTCGCCAAAACCATAACCTCCATGCACTCTTTCATACCCTACCCTCTCGCTCCCTACGTGACCATTTATATTACCACCAAATACAGCATCCTCATTTCTTGGTATTCCTTGCATCACCTCATCCATCTTTCGCCAAAACTCTTCCTTTTCACTTTCTTCACATCTTACTTGCGGTGCATACGCACTTACTACGTTTAATACTTTCTCCTCAAATACCAATAATTCTATCACTTTTCCTTCCTACGTGGACTACCTTAATTTTCATCTCATCATCTAATATTACTCCAACGCCATTGCTAGTACTAGTCCTACCTGAATATATTACCTTATAGCCCTCTCCTATTTCTTTTACTTTCTCTCCTTTCCATTTAGTTTCCTGTACACAACAAATATTAACTTTCCTTCTCTTCAATACTTCTGCTAATTCTCTATTTCTGCCTGTCAACGTTCCAACATTCCACGTGCCTATTATCACTTTAAATCTATCCCTCATACCTAGACTCAGATTTAACCCGGGGCGCAATGGTGATGTCCCAACACCGTTGACATTACCCGTGTTGGGTAGACCTGCACATATAACTGGTGGAACAGCTACCACACTGGCTATCCGGGTGGTATCACACACTTCAACATCCAGGTCTCCTCCTCCTCTAGATATAATATTTCCTCTCACTTATTGTCCCCGCGCACATCCGAAATGGGACAAACCGCCTAAGTATCGATAAGCACTCCTCATTCTATTTGACATAATTTTACACCGGCTGTCGACCTGACACAACCACATTAGTCGCCTCTTACGACTGGCTGTGGAAACCGTGGAAATATTCTGACACCCCTTTCCACAGGGGATACATAATTATTATAAATAATAATTAATATTTTATACTGAAATAATGGTCATTAACCCTATCTTATTTTGGTGTGATAATATTACCGATATCATTAAAAGTTTTTCTGAAATAATTTTATTCTGGTTATTTATTGAACACAACTTGTATATAATCATTGAAATAAACCGTTATATTATGTTTGACATTATTTAGAATTTGGTATAGAAATATTGATGACTGGGAAAAAATGAATAGATGATATTGAAACTGTCTGCATATTGTATTTTTATAACTCGACGTACAACAAATTACAAGCTAGTGTTCCGATGATAAAAAAAATTACACATTTTTTATATTAAATACCATTAAAGTTCATCTTGGTTCAAATGTTACTTATACTAAACTGTAGTAAGTACTATTTTTATGTACATATAATTCTTACGTATTTAATGGTTTTTAATTTTAAATGCTAATTTAGGATTTTAATAATATTATATATATGAATATTTCAATATATTAATAAATATTTTTTAAAACAATTTAAATTAATGGAATTTTTAGAGTAATTATATAAATAATTTCACAATATTTAATGTTTTCAATGGTGTATTATTATAGTCTGAAACATACTATACAACCATAAAATAAAAAAAATTTTATTTAAGGTTCGATCTGCTTAATTTTATAGTTAAATAATTTATTTTATATTTTTGAAATAATTAGACTTTTTAAAAAATATTATGTATGTATTGATGTTTATTTAGCTTAACGTACAAATTTTACAACTATTATGCACATTCACTATGCATACAATTTGAAAGAATTAATGTAACTGACGTCTGGTCGGAAGTTAAAGAATAAAATGTTGAAAAAATATTACAACGTTATTTCTATATAAAATTACAAACGCCGACAGGTCATTATCGAACAGAGTTCTTGCAACTGTTGCCTCGCGTTCTTAATGGCTTTCTCGTGCCGACTACTAGCGAGCTTGAGAGCTTCCACCTCGCTGTCAGCCATCGCCAACAGTCGGCAATCCATGGACCTCTGGTCTTCGATCAACTTGGTCTCCGCTTCGATGTTGGCTTGCTGCGCCGTCTGCACGGAACGCTTATGATGCGAGCGCTGTTTCGACCTTTCCGTCTCAGCCTTTAAGCAGGCCATTCGGTCGGCGTTAGCCTTCACGTTTACCCCCAGCAGCCGCCGGTCGTTCTTGGCCTTCGTCAGCTGAACCACCGTCTCTGTCAACTGGTTGCCCAGCCGGTCTTGCTCCTCGGCCAAGTCTCTGAGCGCGGCCTGTGCTCGGCATTGCTGCGCATCCCCGTCGACACGCGCCTGCTCGCAGTCCTCGTCCGCGCGCGTGCGCCTCGCCTCCCAGTCGGCGGCCGCATCACGCGTGTCCACCAGTGCCATACGTGCTACGTCCACCGACTGCGCAGCGACGGCCAGCGCCACTGGGCTCGATTCCTTAATCGTTGCCAACGTGGCTTCTCGTCCTCGACGCTCGACCATCAGCTCCCGGACCTCGCAGCACCGTTCCTCGTTCCGGTCGCGCAACTCTTGTAGCTCCGATTTTTTGAGACACAACGCGTTCTTCTCGGTCTCCACCTCACACCGCAGTCCTTCCGCTTGCATTCTTCGTTGCGCGATTGATTTCTCCATACACATTAGTTGCTGTTTCAACGAATTGACGACCATCTGCGCATAAACAACAATTACAAGAAAAGTACAAGAACGAGTACTGCCACGACTACGTAAGGTCTAATAAAAGTTCCTCGTGTATGACAAATGCCCCTTACCTCAACTCTTACACAAAACATATAATCTTAGTGCGTTTTAAGGAGATAATATTTACTTGTTCATTATAGTTTTTGTTTTCAAGGATTTTGTTGCATTCCGTGGTCTTTGCTATTGCGCATTCTAATTGCTCGATATCCTTGACCGTTTGAAATTCGATGCCCTTTTTACAATACAAAGTGTTTTGCATGTCATTATTCTCCATTTGCTTCTCAACTATCTTGCTCGACGTTTTTTCGTAGTCTCGCGATAGCGTATTGTAATCTTGAGCCAGGCTATCATAACACTGTCCGTGACTTTTTATCATATCGACTATTGTCGCTTGGAGGTTTTCTAACTGAGTACGTATGTCTAAAATCTCAGACTCTAATGAACTGCATTTACTTGGCCCGTACGAGTTTTCTAAATCGGGATACGCTTCCGTCGTTCGTTTAAAGCCGTCTTCGAACGAATCATCGATAAACAAGCAGTCACATTTCTTAGGTTTGGAGTCCGCGCAGTTGAGTGTTGAAATTTGAGAGTAATCCATGTTTGATTATGATTACCTAAAAAGTTTCAAGATTCATTGTCAAGCACATAATTATATTTCTACGTTGTATATTAAGCTTACTGTATCGTATGGTAATATATAAAAATGTCCTCTTTATATTATGTAGTTAAAATATTTAAAAAGTAATTTTGTAGGAAATTTATGCTAATATATCTTCAGTGTTATTGTTTTTTTCTAAAATACTCGATGTTTAATAATTTAATAGTAACTATGAATATACTTGCTTTTTCAAGTATGACTATGGTTACTATGACAATATTTTAACAAAAAAACTTAAATTTTTTAGTAAAAAGCAGCTTATTAGAAACACTTTGGGACTAAGGTTAATGTATCAATTAACCGATTGTTTCTAATAAGCGATTGGTTTGATTTGTACTATGAAAAAAAAAAATGAAAAATATGCGATAAATATATGTTTGTATATTTAACTATGTATATATATTGTATAATTTTAAAAAATATGTATATGTATTGTATAATTAAAAAAAGTATGTACATTTGTACAGGTAAAATATTTAAAATATGTATCTATTGAAGTTTGTTTTTTTTGCGCTGAGCCACTCCATGACCATATATTCATATGCGTAATGCTTCTCAATACCTACTTCATCCGTATGGTGATGGACGGCTCTCCTGAAGACACTTAGAGCTTCAACAATCTCCTTGTATGATGGGGGTGCCAAGGTTGCCTCACTGTTTTCTTTTTCATCATCAGTATCGATTCAATTGTTTGAGAATTCATTACCGCATTACTAATCTTTTTTTCAGTTTGAATTTTCAGTAGTTCTGTTTCGAACTTAAATCTTGATGTTTAGACATTTTTAGATTTACATATACATTTTATTAACAATTATTCATTTACTACAAACATAACAACAGCAAAAATAAGATTAAAGTACATTGGTTATCGCCGGATAACCGGTATAAATTTCAACTGACCTTCGCTTAATTGTTTCAAATAACCGATGTGATGTTTCAATAATCCGATATATTTTCAAAGTTCTAATATACGGTCGGTCTGTCCCGGGACATTTTGTTTCAATAACGCGATTGTATCAATTATCCGTGTTTCTAATAAGTGACTTCTACTGTAGTAATTAATTTTGGATTATTTATTTTTGAATATTTACTCTTGTATTAGACAACAATATTCAACCGATAATTAAAATTTTTGTTCGCAGTATTAGCATATTATTTAGATTAAGTATTATGTACATCTAAAATAGCTAATGTTGGCTAGCTAGTATAATAGTACATTCTAATACAATATCTGCATCGTATAATAAATATAGGCAAAAATATAATAAGAAATAGGATAAGTTAGTATTATATTTTAATAAACTATGTACTATAGTTATTTTAATTATATTGAATTACATAATTTTGACAAAATATTAATACAATTCTTGAAAAACTAATTTATATACATACATTTAAAATTAACTTATCGTAGCACTCGATTTCTTGTTATATGTAGTAGTTATTATAATAACAAGGTAGTAGAGTGTATTTGTATGTACCGAGTCCATTTTTTATAGGGAGATTTCAAATATCTGACCTGGTCACAATGGGTAAAATTGTCATTGTTTTCCGTACTTATTTTTTTTAAAAACCTATTTGTATGTTTTGAGTCCGTTTTACATAATCATGCACAGTACCAGGAGTTAATACACAACGATCGAAAACTACAATCGTGTATTATATAAACCTATAATTCTGATTTCGATGATTTTGTTTTTCTCTTTTTTATGGTCTTAGTTTTACTTTTTGTAATTTTACCTTTTTCTACATCGCTTTCCGTAAACTTATATAATAATAGCAAAATATTAAAAATTGATTTTATATTTTTAGTAGGGATCTGTAAACTTACCATTTTCAAAAGGTCTGAGGAATAAATGTATGGTGCGGGTTAGTCGGCGGAAAACTAATAGGACCGTTCTTTTATGATAGAACTCTTGATAGTAGACGATATCTTAATTTTTTAACCAACGAGCTACGAAGACTGCTGGAAGATATTTCGTTGGAAACATGAGAATGCATGTTTTTCCAACAAGATGGAGCACCAGTCCACAATTCACTTATTGTTACACAACTATTAAATAAAATATGTTACCAAACTGCTGGATTGGTACTCATGGCGTCATTCCATGGCCAGCACGATACCCAGATTTAACACAATTGAATTTTTTTTTTATGAGGATATTTGAAAACTGTGGCTTATGCAGATCCACCAGTTAATTTTCAGGATTAATAAAACCAAATGCAGATGGCATTTGATATTTGAAGTGAGGACCAAATCAAGGCGGCAACTTCGACTAAATTTTTTAGGCGACTTGAATCATATTTAGAACATTATTGCAAAAACTTTGAACAATTCATAAAATACATTTATTTAATGTTATTTTATTTTACATAATTATGCTTGAATTAAAATTAACCTTAATAATTACATAATCAGATTATCCTATTGCTGTTAGAAAAATTGTAAAATAAAAATTTTACTGTAAAAATATTATAGTTAAAACTGTAATCGTCATTATAGAAGTTAACTTATAAAAAATTATCACATATTCTAGATATATATTGTGGTGACCTATAATATAAAATTATTATTTATTAACATATTGTTGGATACGGTGGTATCAGCGTATGACAGATGTCGCGTCGAACTTGTGATCACGCTCCGCAACGTTTATATCAACGAACTGGTCGCGTTTACGTCGTATCATTAATCTTATCGTCTGATTATATGTTGTTGTTGTTCGGGTGATCGATTCTCAAGCGCGTGGTTTTGTTTTGTTGTTGGGTCACGTTGGCCATCGCCGCCTTTGACATCGTGTCGTCAACTTGCCGGAACGTCGCGTTTGCGCTTTTGCCGCCACTGACGTTTACGGTTCCGTCGAAGTCCGCGGCCCGTCGCATGTGCGCCATCGCCGCCATCGACATCGCTGTCGCCGTCGCCGCCATCGACATCGCTGTCGCCGTCGCCGTTTGACTAATTCGCGTGTGCGCCACTCGCCGCCACCGAAGTCCGCGGACCGTCGCCGTTTTTTTGTTTTCATCGCGTGTGTGCCATTCGCCGCCACCGACGTCTCGTCTACGCTGTCGCTGTCGCCGTCACCGTTGTCGAGGTATTTGTATAGTGTTGCTTCGGTTGATGCCTCCTCGTTTCGTCTTCACCAACTAAATCGTCGGACATCGTCAGGCGATACAGGGACAACTCCGGTGATGTTAATTTTGTTTTTTTTTTTTTTTTTTTTATACATTTCTTAGATTGTTAAATCGATTCGATAAAGTTTTATTCAGTTAATAGTCTTAGATTTAAGGACCCCCCCGTCCCGTTATTTGTAAATTTAGTATTTAATCTTTAGTTTTCAATACAGTCCACTAAAAATTATAACATCCGAGTCTTTCCTTATGATTTCATCCATCACCTTGTAACTATCCGGCATTTCAGGTCGCCGGCAATATCCCGCGCCATTCACGTGCCATCAGGGAAAGCCGCTACCGCACACATATATAATAAATTAAATATTTAGTACTTATTTTATTATATCCAGTAGTTATAAAAGAAAATTCTATTGAACACGAATTATGCTTATATTCAAATTTTGACTTCCTCTAACATGGTCAATTTTGTATAGAAAAATACTTTGTAGACGAAAAATGTTTTTAAAAAAAAAAAAAATTTATTTTAATATGTAAAAAAAATAGTGTTTCCATTAAAAAAAGTTGTATTGTGCATGCGCACACCATAAGTGTTAAAAATTTGAAAATCATGAATATATGTGTATTTATATACCCCCTAGGCCCTCTAATATATTCACTTCAACAGTGGCGGGGTGTAGAGGTTTTTGAGACGCCTCTGAATTTTTTGTGGGTAGTTTAGGTAACCGGTGGCTTAGGACTTTCAGTTGTATATAACCCATAATCATTTTTCAGGGATCTTAAATGGCTAAGCCTATACGGCTATACGTCATCCCATTCCATCAACGGTTTAAATAGACAGTAAAAACTAAGAAGAATTAATATATTAAGTTACTATGAAATATGAAATAGGATTGTTGTCAGTTAATAAACAACACGAATACCAGAATACATGATAATACTCATAACTATTTTCATATTGGTTTCTCTACTTGATCATTCTATTAATACATTTTAGGAATAACCTAGTATCATACTTAATCCTACCATACCACCATCCGCCGAACAATAAACACGATGATAATAATAATTGTTTCCCATTATGGCATTATTTAATATGTATATATTTAATTTCATAATGCATTTTCGTCGTGGTCTCGTGGAATAATCGTTAATCATTAACAATATTGTTTCAGTTAATTTAATTTTCTGAGATTTTTATTTAGTAGTTAAGTACTCGAAGTCACTATGGCCTATGACAGTATTGTCTGAGTTGTATTTGTTTAAAGTGTGAATTAAATTGTTAAATTGTCATTAGCTAGTTTTTACCTCAGTTTATGAAATTATTGTTTCTTTAATATTGTTATACGTTATACCCATAAATCAAGTTTTTAATTGGACAATTTTTAAACGATATTTTTATTATTAAAATGTCAAATAAAATATGTAATGTGTGTAAAAGAAAACGAGAAACCATAAACGTGACCAATTGGACTCTACATATTATGTCTTGTAAAAAAAAGAGACTTTTATAAGGTAAAAATATAATGTCATTCTTCAAACAGAAGCGTTCTACCTCTACTGATATAGTTATTGGTAAGTCATAATTGTTGAAACTTTTAAGTGTATACTGTAGTGTCAAACTCAGAATTTATTTACTTTTTTTTTGTTATAATTTTTTTTTTTTTTTTTTATTGATCTTTAAAACATCGACTTCTATGGCCATTAGCTTAACATTAACTTAAATTATTTTACAAATGTATGGTTGACTTATATTATAGCTTAAATTAGGTTATATAGCTGAATTTTTTTAATAGATTGTAGGATTTTGGTGATTGATTGAGTGTTCGATCCGAGTGCTTCTCCGATTTGCTGTGATAATTGGTGTTTTTTCCTCATGTCATCATATTTTTGATATTCAGTGATAATGTGTTTGAATGTGTAGACCACTCCACACATTTCACATATGGGAGGATCGTTTTTCTCCATGAAATGCCTGTGCATGATAAATGTATGCCCTATTCGTAAACGATTTAGTATAGTTTCTTCTTTTCTTTTTAGTCCTGGGTTGTGCCATGTATGCCACAGAGTCCGGGTACCTATACATAGCATATATCTATCTCCATATTGCGTGCTTCTTGTTTTTTCTTGTATTATTTTGGATATGTCTGATGGGTGCGTTGTGTTTTGGATTCCTGTAATGCTGCTGAGTGAGGCACTGATTATGAGGTAGTTGTTTGGAGTTGTTTCTTTGTTATGTAGTATATATAACACAGCATTATATATTGCCAGTGCTTTGGCTGTATAGATTGAGCATTCAGTGGGTAGTTTATATGTTATCGTTATATTTTCTGCTACTATTGCTATCCCCACGCTATCGGATGTTTTAGATGCATCGGTGTAGATATGCTTTCTATCATGATATTTTTGTATTTTTGTAAGGTTTTTGTAGATATTAGGGTTTGTGTTATTTTTTTTATTTCCTGTTACTTCTATGTTTGTATAGATTTGCATTAACCACGGAGGTATTGTTTGTGGTTCTCTTGGTACTATTTATTTGTAGATTTTCTGCTTCTTGGATTATGGTGTCGATGTATTTATTTGCTGGATTATTTTTATTTTTAATTGTTCAGGCTGCATAGAATATACTATTGAGTGTTCTCCTTATGTTTGGGGGTGGTTCGTTAGCAATATTTCTTAGACTCTCTATCGGGCTGGATTTGAAGCCTCCTATTGCTAATCCTATGCTGGTGTTTAGTGGCACATCGATCATTTTTAGATGCTTTTGGGAGGCTGTCTTGAATGTTATTGAACCATAATCGGTTAAGGATCTGATTAGTGCTCTGTAGATTTTTAGTAGTGTAAAGGTCTCACCGCCCCATGAAGTGTGCGAGACAATTTTTATGATGTTGAATTTTTTTGTGATAGAATTTTTTACGTGTTTTAGATGTGGGATCCAATTTAATTTGGAGTCGAATATGACACCTAGAATTTTTATTTTGTTTTGGCATGGTATAACGTTGTTATCTAGTTTTATCAGAAGTTTCTTTTGTTTCCTTTTTTTTGTGAATATGATACTTTGTGATTTTTGACTGGAGATATTGAAGCCCGTTTTGTTTAACCAATCTGCTATATTATTTGCACTATTTTGTAATAATAGTTGTACTGTGTTTAGGTTGATGCTTTTATATAGTATGTTAAGGTCATCTGCGAATAGGTTTACAGTTACAGAGGGTTCTATTGTTTATTGATAGGAGAAAGATCGTGACTGCTAGGGATGATAGTACAGTAGAACCTCATTAATTCGGACTATATGGGGCTCTAGGTTGTCCGAATTATTGAAAGTCCGGATTAAACAAAATAACCAAAAATCGTAAATTATAAATTTAAAAAAACAATGTATTGGATATTAACTTATTATTCAAACTAAATATAAATACATATGTATGTCTTACAATATTTAACCTATAAATACATGATACATAATTGTATTATAATCAATCTTTCTTATGTCCGAGACGGTTTGTTTGGCAATCCCATATTGCGCACAAATGCTAGACACAGACGCTTCCTTTTCGAGTTTTTCTATTACACAGAGCTTATCGTTAAGAGAAAGAGACATATGCTTACGCTTTTTACCTTGACTAGGTTTACTTAACGACATCGTTTATGGATAAAGTATAAATTACAAAACGATATAGGCACGAAACACTCCGAAGCGTATCAGGAAACCGACTAACGCTAATACGTATACTGTACATTGTAATATGGATAACATTAATGACTATTGATATTGATAAATTTGTAATCGCAATAACCTGAATTTATGGGAAATTTGTAGAATTCGTTTTCATGTTTATTTTAATCTATGGCATAAGCTATGTGATAAATATGTAATCGAAATAACCCGCATCTGTAGGATATTTTTAGAATTCGTTTTCTTGTTTATTTTAATCTATAACATAAACTAGCGTAATTTACGTATTATAAATGGCTGTCCGGATTAAGCGAAGTCCGGACTAATGAGGTCCGAATTAATGAGGTTCTACTGTAGTATGTATTTATATGTTGTGAGTCCATCGAAAAGCTCAATGCATTTTCTGAGTCCATCGAAAAACCCAATGTATGTTCTGAGTCCATCGGAAAACCCAATGTATGTTCTGAGTCCATTATTTTATTTCTTATAATGTCAACACTGATTTGTAATGTAATATTTTAATTTCTTTAAGAAGGTAAACAGTATATTCTACGTTTTCGGTTCGATCAGTCGCGTTTTTACGTTTTTCGTTAAAAGTTAAAATTATTTTTTATATAAATCGGAATATCATACTTTTCATTATCACAAGATTGTAAATTATTCAGATGATTACTTCCAATCAGCTTAGTTCATCAAAAACTTATCAACATCAAATTTTTCATAATACATAAAACTAACAAAAACTATTAAAATGGCTATTATAGATGTTCAATGCATTCTCGGAGTAAATAATAAATATTTTATAAAAGAGATGTCTGTAGTAGACGTTGAATCATTAACTACTCAACATTACACATTTAAGCATATATCTATTAAACAAGATACAAAATCTCAGAACGTTAACAGATGGCTGAAGAGATGTTATCATGGAATTTCTTTAGAATATGGAGACGTAGAATATGGATAACTGAATCAGATTTTAAAATCATTAAAATTTACTTGTATATATGTGAAAGGATTACAAAAACAACAGATTTTACAAAAGTTCATACCAAAAATTACGGTGATTAATTTAGAAGAACTGGGATGTCCACAGTTCAATCAATTACAAACCGATGATACTTTATCTAGCTGTATATATCATAAAGATTTAAATTCTAAACAGTGTACATTATACAAATCATTTGTTTTACACAAATGGCTTATTAATAACTTAAAACTATAATAATCCACTTACGTCACAACCACCAAATAATCGGATTCAGATTCAACTATAGAGGTATAAAAGAGTCGTTATAGCGGCACACGTCGCACAGTGGGGCAATTGACATCGAAAGCTGGCAAAAATAGCATTTATCAAATTTTACTTATCTCATCGAATTATTATATGTATCAATAATGGAGTTCATACTGCATAGTTTACTGGTTTAGTGCACGTGTTGTGGCTTAAATTGATTTAGTTACAGCAGTCGTAATATAAGTCCACAGTGTTGCAGTGTAAATCCAACAGAATAATATTATTTTACAATTTAGTTTTTTTCTGTAACTTAGCGATTGTTTGTGTATTCAATTCAATTTATTATGGAACCATTAGCTACAGGTAAGTTACGAAACGTTTAATATATACGTTTTACCGAGTTATAAATAATATTTACCTAGATAACTAATAATAATAATAATAATATATTTGTATCACGAAAATGATATATAATTTAAGTTCACTTCCAAGGCTTTCCAAGCATTTAAAATTGCAAAATATAATACTTAATAGAGTATTCTATTACCTTGTTAAAAAAAATGTTGCCCATATTTGCCCCATTTCGTGTAAATAAATTCTAACTGGACGACATATACCAATTTCACTTGAAAAAAATTGCTTTATTTTTTTTTTCGGAGAGAGGGTGGGTCTAGTATAACTAAATATTTAAAGGTGTTTTAAGAAATGTACAGTATTCCCATAAAAGAGGAATATACAAAGTGTTTAAAAAGTTTGGTAATAGTTATTAGATTTAATGGGACTGATAAACGATAATATGATACTATAATTAATGAGTTTATTAAAAATGTTACCTTACAAAGGCGTAGCAGTGTTGTATGTTATTTTTCTGTGTATGCATTAAAATACACAAACAGTAATAAAAGCGTTTCCAAACTTTTTGAACACATAATTTATGTACTATCTCATGTTTTTATTAATTATTGCTAATTTTGATAGTACCTACCTATAGAAATATTATGTTGATGAAAACAAACGTCAAAATTAGGTTAAAAATGTTTGTATAGGAATGAATTCGAGCACTGTTTTGATATCCAGACAAGAATTATATGATATAATTAAAAGTTCTGGATGTGAGACTGTTGATGAAAAATTTAATTTGATAAAAATCGAAATAGAAAAACGAGTGAAAAACTGTGAGCAAAATGATTTGAAAAAAAAATTGTCTTATTTCAAGTCTGAATATAAATCTCGTTGGGAAAAGGCACATAGAGTGGAAGAACGATTTATTGTAGATAATAAAAACTGGTTAAATACTTCTATTAAATTTGTATCTTTAAATAACCAGAATAATCGTGGTCGTCCAGTAGTGGCATTTGAGATGAGTAGTGAACGAAACAAGCGGAAAAGAACTCAAGAACTGAGAAATAATACGTCTGTTAATGTGTTAAGTCATGCAACACAGATGAGCTTAAGAGCATCGGGACAAGTTGAAGCCGCAAAGTTACTGAAGGAAATAACTACATCCACTCCCACACGTGCAAGTAGATATAGAAAAGTATTTAAGAAGCAGTCTGCACAAGCACCTAAAAAACTATCGGGTGAAGATGCTCTAGCTGTTATAGTAGATGCAAAGCTATCTAGACATCAGTACAATATTATTCGGATGAGTGCTCCAGATAAATTTCCATCATATAAAGTCGTACAAGAAAGTAAAAAACAGTGTTATCCAAAACCAGAAAACATACAAGTAACTTCTACAATCGCAGAAATTTCTTTACAAGCATTACTTGATCACACAGTAGAACGATTATTTTTAGTGCAAAAGCCTGTTATTGTCTTACTCCCAGAAAATGAATTAGATAAGTTCGTTTTGTATTCAAAATGGGGCTTTGATGGCAGCTCTGGACATAGTTCATATAAACAAGCTTTTTGCATTCCCGAAGCCAGTGATTCGGCTGTATTTATTACAAGTATAGTTCCACTTCGCTTGGTAA
This sequence comes from Sipha maydis, assembly GCA_034509805.1. Taxonomy (NCBI): domain Eukaryota; kingdom Metazoa; phylum Arthropoda; class Insecta; order Hemiptera; family Aphididae; genus Sipha; species Sipha maydis. The sequence continues at coordinate 128,975 of JASXSY010000151.1, forward strand.
ACGGTGACCAAATTATATGGCAAAACCCACGTCCTGCATCAACTAGATATTGTAGGCCTATAAAAATTGAGTTTATAAAAGAATCTACAGATACATCTATAGCTGAGAAAGAAAAAGTTCAGAGTCAAATAAATAAATTAATAAATAGTATTGTGACTTTTGATAACAAATCATTTATTGTAACTCACAATTTGATTTTAGCAATGGTTGATGGGAAAATATGTAATGCACTTACAGATACGACATCAACACTTGAATGTTTCTTGTGTGGTGCAACGTCGAAACAGTTTAATTTAATTGATGAAATGGTTAAACGAGAGGTAAAAACTGATAATTTATCTTTTGGGATATTAGTTTTACACGGGTGGATTCGTTTCTTCGAATGTCTCCTCCATTTGTCTTACAAATTACCACTTAAGAAATGGCAAGCTAGAGGAGATGTGGAAAAAAAAATTGTTTCAGAAAATAAGCTAAGAATCCAAAAAGAATTCAAAGACAAATTAGGATTACTTGTAGATAAACCCAAACCAGGATTTGGAAATTCTAATGATGGGAACACAGCCAGACGTTTTTTCCAAAATTCAGAAATATCTGCCGAAATCACAAAATTAGACGTAGAAATAATAGAAAAAATACATATAGTAATGATAGTAGTAGCTAGTGGACACGAAATAAAAATCAATGAGTTTCGGGAATACACGTATAAAACTGCAAAATATTTTGTTGAGAAGTATCCGTGGTATAATATGTCACCCACGATGCACAAGTTTTTTATACATGGACCAGAGATAATTGAATCGGCTTTGTTGCCAATAGGACAGTTGACTGAAGAAGCCCAAGAAGCGCGAAATAAAGATTTCAAAAGATATCGAGAGCATAACTCTAGGAAATGTTGTCGTGAAAAAACTAATTTAGATATATTAAATTTATTTTTATTAAGTTCAGATCCAGTAATTTCAAGTAAAAGAAAATTGCTGAAGAAAAAAACACAATCAATGCCAATTGAAGCACTCGCATTACTAAAATCACCAGATGTCCGAGTCTCTCTTCAATATGCCAAAGATAGCGATGATGATGATGATGATGATGACGACAACGATAATGATGATGATTATGACGAAGATAATGACAGCAATGAAGACAATAACCATGACCAGTTTTAAACTTAAAACTTAAAATAATACATTTTTCTAATTTTGTTAATAAATTAAATAAATAAATACCGTACCTATATACTTTATACCTTATGTTAATACTATGTAAACGACTTTGTATATGTCTGATGAACAAATATAAAAATAATATTAATTTTAGGAATATATTTTTTTACCCCATGATTTAATGCCAGCTTTCGATGTCAATTGCCCCACTGTGCGTCGGTCAGCTTAGAGCGATATACTCACGACGTCGAATTCCGAAGAGTCACTGGAACTTTGCCATCTGCACGCTAAACTCATCGTACCCATAGCTGATCATTTTATATTTTATATACAGCATATATCATAGTGCAGCACTGTTTTAATTTTATTTTTTATTTTTTTTAATTTATTCTTCTACAAACATTTTTTTATATAAGAGTCAGTTTGCTATAGACTACTGTCTCGATAACTTGTCCGAATTCGTATAAGTTTATAATTTCACAGAGTAAATCAATCGTTTTATTACAATGTATCAAATTAACTTATCAAGTGATTTTAATAATGTATTAAATTCAGTTAAAAATTGTCCAAGTTATCGATTTCCAGAGTATGCAACATTTTCAAAACGTTTTCAATCACTTAACAACTTTACATCGAGCTTATCCGATAAATTAAAATTATCTGAGGCAGGATTTTTCAGCAAAACCAGAGATTCAGTTCAATGTTTCTATTGCAGCTTAATATTAAGTAATTGGGTTAATGGAGATTGTGCGTTTCGCGAGCATGCAAAATTTTCAAATAAATGTACATTCTTATTATTAAGTAAAGGTATTCATTTTATAGACGATGTTACTAATTCATTTAAGTATAAGGATTTAAATTATAATTGGTGTAACATGCATAATTGTACTTAATTCGATGAAGTTGATAAATAAAAAAATTATATATGAAATAATAAAATAATAATTATTACTACTTAAATGCTTTGATTCATTTCAATTTATTTGTGAGCACTGTGTTCTAAAGGTTTAAGGCGTGACACTTTAAACGTAATATACCAAGTTTGAATAATAATTTAATAGGTGGAGGGGATAAATTATATGAAAGTAAGTGTTTAAATAAAAAGTCATGTCTTAAACCATTAGAACACAGTGTTTACTTTTATTTCAACAGATACGAGTATATAAATACACATTTTTTATTCACTTGTATTAGTTATGAGCTCAACTTCAAATGAAGTTGTTTGTGTTAACTGTATTAAAATTATAAAATTGTTTCAACGTATTTTAAGAAAAAATCAGACTAAAACACGTCGTACGTCTTCAAGAATTAAGAAGATACCATAACGTTTTTATCAATAATTTTTTTTAAAAAAAAGAACGTTTAATCAAACATGTCTTCACCAGTTCCAATAGTTACTAAATCAAAATTCAGTTGGATATTTAGTTGATAAAGAAATTATAATTGTTGTATTAATCGAATCTGGTAGAAATATTTTCACATTAAATTTAACAAATTGGAATGACTTGATAAATGAAACAAATTTTAACTCGATTTTTAACAATTTAAAAGCACGTTACAAGTATCTGGTTCAACTAATTGAAGATTTACGTTATTCAATAAATGCAAAATATTCTTCAATAACATTAAGATTGAATAATAATTCCATAACATTAAGTATTATCGATCTCTGTCGTTTAAAACAAATCCAAATTTGTATCGAATCAAATATTGATGAAAAACATAAAAAAATAAGTTTTTATCAAAATTGTTATAATTTATTTTATTCTACATTAAAAGAATCCATATCAAAACTTCCAGTCAGCTGTCAATCAAATGCTTTTACTTATCAATTTATACAGAATTATAGTTATAACTCAGACTTAGAAGGTATGTCTTTAATAAGTGAGCTTCAGCAGTTTCAATACGCTACATTATCTAGATTAATATTGCAAGATTTATACCAATAGAACAGTATTAGTTAACATTATCATGATGAATGTCATTTTAAAACCGGTATATTGAAATAAAAACATTATTTATATATGATATTGTATTTTATTATATTTTATTTTTTCAAAATAAATGATATTTTTTATGATACATATTTTTGTTTTTTATTTCCATTATAAATCAATCAGTTTCAATCACTTTTTCGTTTGTATAGTTTTTTCTTTGGGTCAGAAGCAAATCTTCCTGATATTGTTTCTATTAAATTATTAAATTCAATTCCAATATTTGCATCTTTATGGTTCTGTTTTGTAGTATATAGTTTAATCGAACACGTTGAATGTTTCCATCTAATAACACATAAATATAATTGCTTAATAATTTATTATATTATATGAATTATTATAATCTATTCAATTTAAATCATAAGGTTAACTCATTTGCTATTAATTAATAAATATATACATTTTTTTTTTTTTTTTATTACCTCTCATTATGTGCTACATTCTTAATATCCTTAATTTTGTAATGTTGTAAAACCCAATAATCTTCTCCATTAGTTATAGGATATTTAAAAGTATAATAATTTCCATCCGGCTTCACCGTCATAGAATTCATACTTTCATGAAATACGTCTTCATTCTCAATTATTTCACCGATTTTGTCCATATATGATGAATTCTATAAAAGTTTATAAATTTAAATAATATATTATTTTTTTAAATATAATATTTTACTAAGTGTTTAAATACCTTGTCCAATTTAATCTTTTTCATTGGTAATATCGATTTTTTCTCAGGTTTTCCCTTAACAATTTTAGCTTTTACACGATTGGTTTTATTTTTTTCTACATCGCTCATAACTTCAGCATACTGAAATAATAAAATATAAAAAAATGTTTTATGTTATAAACAACTATTTACTTACATTGCTTGCACATACTTCCTCGTCCGAATCTATCTTAGAAGCTGCTGTATATTTTCTGTTATTTTACATTTTTATAAGAATGAAAATTACTTAATAAATAAACACAAAAAATATATATTTTTTTTAAAAATTAAAACACTAATTTATTTTTAAATGAAGTTAATACTTGAAATAGATAATGTATCTGAAACGTTTCACTGTGAACTGGTAATATTGTATGTAAGATAACACCTTTTTATAATAGATATTAACACTCCTACCATTGAACAAACCAGTTAAATAAATTAGTTATTCACCTTGTATGCAGACCTACCTCAATAATAAAATAGTTGATTATTCAACAATCTAACATAATCGGGTTATAATACATGATACACAGGTATGTAATTATTCTTAAGGTCATGAATTTAAATTGAATGTACGCAAACCTGTCTCAATACTAAAATAGTTGATTATTCAACAATCTAACATAATCGAGTTTTAAAAAAATGATACACAAGTATGTAATTATTCTTAGGGTCATGAATTTAATTCGAATGTATGCAAACCTGTTTCAAAACTAAAATAGTTGATTATTATTTAAAGTTGTTTTATGTATAGTCTTTAAAACATAAATTATATTTTGCTAGGAACGTAGTGTGCATCAGAACAATTCTGAACTTAACATTTAGTTGTATTACTTTTCTTATACAGTGAGTACCTATTATCTTACTTTTCTACAACGTTAAAAAAGACTAGTTTTTCTAGCAAAAACATTATATCACCATAAAAAAATGTAAGTATTTACAAATATATTTTTCATGTATGTATATATATATATATATTTTTTTTTTTTAAATCATTTAAATCAACAATTAGCTTTTTTTTAATTTTTTAGTGAAAATGTTACGAACTTCAAAAACAACTCGCATAAATACAATTGGAGCTGGTCTTGTAGAAATAGAACGTTTTAAAAAGTGTTCAAAAACTTTTTTCATAAAAAATAATAATAAGTTTATACAATACACCATATTTTTTAATTCCATTTCAGACCAGTTAATTTCTAAATTAAATTATTCGTGTATAAAAACATCGATAAAATTTAATTTATATGTAGATAGCGTGTACGCTAATAATGTGATTGACCGAGTAAAGTGGAGGTGTAGGACAAGGGTGGCCGACCCCAAATAGTTGGGAGGAAGGCGAAGTAGAAGAAGAAGAAGAAGAGATAGCGTGTACGAACGTTTATTAACAGATGAAATACAAAATGTAGCATTTAAGACTCGAAATACGCTTGCTTGTAATTCATCCGATTTCAAAAGTTTATTAGATATTATGTTTAATAAAATATTAGAAGAAGAATCTGAATTTATTTCTAAAGGTTCAGGATGGTCGCTTGTGTCAATATACGGATTACAGCTAAGAATAAATAAAGTCAACCCTCTCAGAGGGTTTACATATATTGATTTATCTAAATGTATACAAAATAAAAAAGCTGTAATAAATGTAAAAAATACTGATTATAAATGTTTTATGTACGCAATTTTAACTAAATTTGATAATCGTTTAAATAAGTGTAAACTTAGTAAACGCAATTTTGAAATTTTAGAAATAAAAAGTGGTTTAAATTTTAAATGTATCGATTTTCCAACACCGATTAACCAAATAAAAAAATTTGAACGTGTAAATAATGTATCAGTTAATGTATATAGTTTAAACGATAAAAGTATTATTTTTCCATTACATATAAACGATGTTGAAAGAGATAATCATTTTGATCTTTTTTTTTTTTAATAAAGATGGTAAATCGCATTATTGCTATATTAACGATTTTTCAAGGTTTATTAGAAGTCAGAGAACTAAAAATTGTACAAAGTTAATTATTTGTAACAGGTGTTTTACTACTTTCGGGAGCAAACCATGTAAAAAATTTTGGGGAGTTGAAGGGTTAAAAAAACATAAACAAATTTGTGGGAAAAATGAATTAGGAAGACCAATTATGTTTGAGAAAGGTGATGATGAGTTTATGTGTTTTAAAAGTTATAAAAAAACTCAGAGAATACCAATCGTAATTTATGCTGACTTTGAATGTATATTAGAACGTGAAAAAATTGAAAAACTAGAAGTTTTAAAAACATATTCTACGCATGTACACAAACTAATGAGTTACGGGTTTTATGTTAAAATTGATTATAATATTATACCAAAAAAAATAATACAAAAATTTGAAATTCCAGAAAAAATTATAATTTATGGAGGAAAAAATGCTGCTAAAAAGTTTATGACGGAAATGGTTGATATAGGAAGCAAGGTCTATAATATTTATCAAATAAATATATCAATAATAAAAATAACTGAAACAGAAGAAAAACATTTTCAAAAAGTTAACGAATGTGAATGTCGTTTAAGATCTTTTAAAGAATTTAATCTAATTAAAGTTAGAGATCATTGCCATTTTACAGGTCGTTATAGACAATGTCTTTGTCTTGTATGCAATTTTGAAATGATTAATGTACAATTTGTTCCGATTTTCTTTCATAATTTATCATATGATAGTCATTTTATAATTCGAGAACTTGGTTATAATGATAAAGATATTTATATAATTCCTAATTCGTCAGAAAAATATATTTCATTTGGTAAGAAAATCGTACCAAGATTTTCTATTAAATTTGTGGATACATTTCGTTTTATGGCAAGCTCATTAAGTTCGTTAACAAATGATTTATCTAAAGATAAGACTCGGTTTAGAGAAATTTTAAAAATTTTTCCTATAGAAGCATTAGACTTGGTTATACGGAAAGGAGTTTTTCCTTATGAGTATGTTAATAACTGGGCTAAATTAGATAATTCATATTTACCTTTAAAGTCTGAATTTTATAATTCTCTAACAGATGAAAAAATTAGTGATGACGATTATTTACATGCAAAAAAAGTATGGAAGTTATTTAAAATAAAAACTTTAGGTGAATATAGTGATCTTTATTTAAAAACTAATATAAGTATTCTAGTTGACGTATTCGAAAATTTTAGAGATTTATGTATTTCAACTCTTAAATTAGACCCAGCGCATTATATGACTGCTCCAGGATTTGCTTTTGATTATATGCTCAAATATACTAAAGTAAAATTAGAACGTTTAAAATATTATGATTTTCAACTGTTTTTTGAGCAATCAATTCGGGGTGGTATTTGTCAATCAACTAAAAGATATGCAAAAGCAAATATTCCTGATATTAAAGGATTAGATTATAATTCTAACGAACCAAATACATGGATAATGTACTTTGACTGTGTAAATTTATATGGAAAATCAATGTCAACAGAATTACCTTATAAAAATTTTCAATGGTATGACAACCTTAATTTAGATGTAACAAAAATTGCAGACAATTCTAAAATCGGATATATATTAGAAGTTGATATTGAATACCCAGAATATTTACATAAATTACACAACGATTTTCCATTTTTACCACATAATGAATGTCCACCAAATTCAAAAGTAAAATCTACTTACTACGTTATTACCAAAAAAAAAAAATATATAGTTCATTATAAAAATTTAAAACAAGCAATTTCAAACGGAGTTAAAGTAACAAAAATTCATCGTATTATCAGCTTTTCTCAGAGTCGTTGGTTGGCACCATATATTGAACTCTGTACTAACATGAGAGTTCAAGCTCAAAATGAATTTGAAAAAGATTTTTGGAAATTATTAATAAATAGTATGTTCGGTAAAACTACGAAGAACGTTCGTTCTAGATCGTCTATACAGCTTGTCTCGTCAAAAAAAAAAGCACATAAATTATTAACGAAAAATAATTTTAAAGATAGAACTATATATACTGAAAATCTTATGGCTGTACATCGGTATAAAGATATTATTAAATTTGATAAACCAATTTATGTGGGGTTTGCAATTTTGGACGTATTAAAAACATTTATGTATTCATTTCATTATGATATTGTTATGGGCCTCCATACTTCATATAACATATTATGACCACATGTATATTTAGAATACTGAGAATAATGATATAAACTTTATATTAATCATAATTATGTGTCTGTCACACCTAAAAATAAGTATTGTAAACTAATAAAGTATATTAGAACTATAAAAGTAGATTCAGCAATAAACCGTGTGCAGAATTTCCACGAATAAGGTATCATCATATAAAGTCATATACCTATTCCTGGAAATTATCAAATTAGCAAGGGCAACGAGTCCACAGTATCAAAAAAAGGTATTAAACCAGATAACCAGGTGCGGCATTTCTACAAAGCCAGCATCGTGTAAGGTCACAC
>JASXSY010000152.1:0-42970 GCA_034509805.1 Sipha maydis
TATATTAATTTACGTATATCATATCCTAAATCTGCAATTCCTTAAAATGCACAAAGTCAAATTAAAACTTAAATTTTACGTTTAATTAAATGTATACATAAATCCTAACGATGTAAAATTATTATAGTTTCCAAATATCTAAATATACAACTAAATTTATGAAAATATTAAAAATTATACGATCTCGATACATAGTGTATTGAACTTTTGTCCTAAATATATGTTTATTCAATATATGAACATTCTAATTTTTTCAAAAAGCAAAAAAAAAACATATGAATATGGGAACAATGATATTCAAGGTAAAAATCATTTAAAGATGCGTAAATTAATATGAAATTGTATATATAAATAGTTAAATACAAATGGATTTTACGGTTATCTAATATTAGTTAAAAAATAAGAGTTTCAATAACAAGAGTTTACACGAAATTATGCTTTTAAAAATTTGAGTAGACAGCTGTTACTTTGTAATTTTTTAACGAAGCATCGATGATGCGAGAGTATTTACAAATAATTATAAATAACAATTATTAAAAAACTATTGACAATGATTGTGTAAACTATTGATAATAATTTATATATATAAGTCGTACTTAAAGAGAGATTCATTTGCAAATCACATTTTTCCCGAAAACTATAGTAGCAAATTTTGATGCACTGGTAGTCGGCACACGAACGAAATTCGACATCAGCATTATAACGATATCGGAAACATCATCTGAAAAAGAAAAATAACTCTTATTAAGATTATAAGAAATTGTTCTATATCAAATACTCAAATAGAACAATGTGTAGTGCTCAATTTGAATGTATTTCTATAACATTCTAATGATCAATATATATTAATTTACGTTTATCATATCCTAAATCTGCAATTCCTTAAAATGCACAAAGTCAAATTAAAACTTAAATTTTATGTTTAATTAAATGTATACATAAATCCTAACGATGTAAAATTATTATAGTTTCCAAATATTTAAATATACAACTAAATTTATGAAAATATTAAAAATTATATGATCTCGATACATAGTGTATTGAACTTTTGTCCTAAATATATGTTTATTCAATATTTGAACATTCTAATTTTTTCAAAAAGCAAAAAAAAAACATATGAATGTGGGAACAATGATATTCAAGGAAAAATCATTTAAAGATGCGTAAATTAATATAAAATTGTATATATAAATAGTTAAATACAAATGGATTTTACGGTTATCTAATATTAGTTACAAAATAAGTGTTTCAATAACAAGAGTTTACACGAAATTAAGCTTTTAAAAATTTGAGTAGACAGCTGTTACTTTGTAATTTTTTAACGAATAATTATAAATAACAATTATTAAAAAACTATTGACAATGATTGTGTAAACTATTGATAATAATTTATATATATAAGTCGTACTTAAAGAGAGATTCATTTGCAAATCACATTTTTCCCGAAAACTATAGTAGCAAATATTGATGCACTGGTAGTCGGCACACGAACGAAATTCGACATCAGCATTATAACGATATCGGAAACATCATCTGAAAAAGAAAAATGACTCTTATTAAGATTATAAGAAGTTGTTCTATATCAAATACTCATATAGAACCATGTGTAGTGCTCAATTTGAATGTATTTCTATAACATTCTAATGATCAATATATATTAATTTACGTATATCATATCCTAAATCTGCAATTCCTTAAAATGCACAAAGTCAAATTAAAACTTAAATTTTATGTTTAATTAAATGTATACATAAATCCTAACGATGTAAAATTATTATAGTTTCCAAATATCTAAATATACAACTAAATTTATGAAAATATTAAAAATTATACGATCTCGATACATAGTGTATTGAACTTTTGTCCTAAATATATGTTTATTCAATATTTGAACATTCTAATTTTTTCAAAAAGCAAAAAATAACATATGAATGTGGGAACAATGATATTCAAGGTAAAAATCATTTAAAGATGCGTAAATTAATATAAAATTGTATATATAAATAGTTAAATACAAATGGATTTTACGGTTATCTAATATTAGTTAAAAAATAAGAGTTTCAATAACAAGAGTTTACACGAAATTATGCTTTTAAAAATTTGAGTAGACAGCTGTTACTTTGTAATTTTTTAACGAAGCATCGATGATGCGAGAGTATTTACAAATAATTATAAATAACAATTATTAAAAAACTATTGACAATGATTGTGTAAACTATTGATAATAATTTATATTTATAAGTCGTACTTAAAGAGAGATTCATTTGAAAATGACATTTTTCCCGAAAACTCTAGTAGCAAATATTGATGCACTGGTAGTCGGCACACGAACGAAATTCGACATCAGCATTATAACGATATCGGAAACATCATCTGAAAAAGAAAAATGACTCTTATTAAGATTAAAAGAAGTTGTTCTATATCAAATACTCAAATAGAACCATGTGTAGTGCTCAATTTGAATGTATTTCTATAACATTCTAATGATCAATATATATTAATTTACGTATATCATATCCTAAATCTGCAATTCCTTAAAATGCACAAAGTCAAATTAAAACTTAAATTTTATGTTTAATTAAATGTATACATAAATCCTTACGATGTAAAATTATTATAGTTTCCAAATATCTAAATATACAACTAAATTTATGAAAATATTAAAAATTATATGATCTCAATACATAGTGTATTGAACTTTTGTCCTAAATATATGTTTATTCAATATTTGAACATTCTAATTTTTTCAAAAAGCAAAAAATAACATATGAATGTGGGAACAATGATATTCAAGGTAAAAATCATTTAAAGATGCGTAAATTAATATAAAATTGTATATATAAATAGTTAAATACAAATGGATTTTACGGTTATCTAATATTAGTTAAAAAATAAGAGTTTCAATAACAAGAGTTTACACGAAATTATACTTCTAAAAATTTGAGTAGACAGCTGTTACTTTGTAATTTTTTAACGAAGCATCGATGATGCGAGAGTATTTACAAATAATTACAAATAACAATTATTAAAAAACTATTGACAATGATTGTGTAAACTATTGATAATAATTTATATATATAAGTCGTACTTAAAGAGAGATTCATTTAAAAATCACATTTTTCCCGAAAACTATAGTAGCAAATATTGATGCACTGGTAGTCGGCACACGAACGAAATTCGACATCAGCATTATAACGATATCGGAAACATCATCTGAAAAAGAAAAATGACTCTTATTAAGATTATAAGAAGTTGTTCTATATCAAATACTCAAATAGAACCATGTGTAGTGCTCAATTTGAATGTATTTCTATAACATTCTAATGATCAATATATATTAATTTACGTATATCATATCCTAAATCTGCAATTTCTTAAAATGCACAAAGTCAAATTAAAACTTAAATTTTATGTTTAATTAAATGTATACATAAATCCTAACGATGTAAAATTATTATAGTTTCCAAATATCTAAATATACAACTAAATTTATGAAAATATTAAAAATTATACGATCTCAATACATAGTGTATTGAACTTTTGTCCTAAATATATGTTTATTCAATATTTGAACATTCTAATTTTTTCAAAAAGCAAAAAATAACATATGAATGTGGGAACAATGATATTCAAGGTAAAAATCATTTAAAGATGCGTAAATTAATATAAAATTGTATATATAAATAGTTAAATACAAATGGATTTTACGGTTATCTAATATTAGTTAAAAAATAAGAGTTTCAATAACAAGAGTTTACACGAAATTATGCTTTTAAAAATTTGAGTAGACAGCTGTTACTTTGTAATTTTTTAACGAAGCATCGATGATGCGAGAGTATTTACAAATAATTATAAATAACAATTATTAAAAAACTATTGACAATGATTGTGTAAACTATTGATAATAATTTATATATATAAGTCGTACTTAAAGAGAGATTCATTTGAAAATCACATTTTTCCCGAAAACTCTAGTAGCAAATATTGATGCACTGGTAGTCGGCACACGAACGAAATTCGACATCAGCATTATAACGATATCGGAAACATCATCTGAAAAAGAAAAATGACTCTTATTAAGATTATAAGAAGTTGTTCTATATCAAATACTCAAATAGAACCATGTGTAGTGCTCAATTTGAATGTATTTCTATAACATTCTAATGATCAATATATATTAATTTACATATATCATATCCTAAATCTGCAATTCCTTAAAATGCACAAAGTCAAATTAAAACTTAAATTTTATGTTTAATTAAATGTATACATAAATCCTAACGATGTAAAATTATTATAGTTTCCAAATATCTAAATATACAACTAAATTTATGAAAATATTAAAAATTATACGATCTCGATACATAGTGTATTGAACTTTTGTCCTAAATATATGTTTATTCAATATATGAACATTCTAATTTTTTCAAAAAGCAAAAAAAAAACATATGAATATGGGAACAATGATATTCAAGGTAAAAATCATTTAAAGATGCGTAAATTAATATGAAATTGTATATATAAATAGTTAAATACAAATGGATTTTACGGTTATCTAATATTAGTTAAAAAATAAGAGTTTCAATAACAAGAGTTTACACGAAATTATGCTTTTAAAAATTTGAGTGGACAGCTGTTACTTTGTAATTTTTTAACGAAGCATCGATGATGCGAGAGTATTTACAAATAATTATAAATAACAATTATTAAAAAACTATTGACAATGATTGTGTAAACTATTGATAATAATTTATATATATAAGTCGTACTTAAAGAGAGATTCATTTGAAAATCACATTTTTCCCGAAAACTCTAGTAGCAAATATTGATGCACTGGTAGTCGGCACACGAACGAAATTCGACATCAGCATTATAACGATATCGGAAACATCATCTGAAAAAGAAAAATGACTCTTATTAAGATTATAAGAAGTTGTTCTATATCAAATACTCAAATAGAACCATGTGTAGTGCTCAATTTGAATGTATTTCTATAACATTCTAATGATCAATATATATTAATTTACGTATATCATATCCTAAATCTGCAATTCCTTAAAATGCACAAAGTCAAATTAAAACTTAAATTTTATGTTTAATTAAATGTATACATAAATCCTAACGATGTAAAATTATTATAGTTTCCAAATATCTAAATATACAACTAAATTTATGAAAATATTAAAAATTATACGATCTCGATACATAGTGTATTGAACTTTTGTCCTAAATATATGTTTATTCAATATATGAACATTCTAATTTTTTCAAAAAGCAAAAAAAAAACATATGAATATGGGAACAATGATATTCAAGGTAAAAATCATTTAAAGATGCGTAAATTAATATGAAATTGTATATATAAATAGTTAAATACAAATGGATTTTACGGTTATCTAATATTAGTTAAAAAATAAGAGTTTCAATAACAAGAGTTTACACGAAATTATGCTTTTAAAAATTTGAGTAGACAGCTGTTACTTTGTAATTTTTTAACGAAGCATCGATGATGCGAGAGTATTTACAAATAATTATAAATAACAATTATTAAAAAACTATTGACAATGATTGTGTAAACTATTGATAATAATTTATATATATAAGTCGTACTTAAAGAGAGATTCATTTGCAAATCACATTTTTCCCGAAAACTATAGTAGCAAATTTTGATGCACTGGTAGTCGGCACACGAACGAAATTCGACATCAGCATTATAACGATATCGGAAACATCATCTGAAAAAGAAAAATAACTCTTATTAAGATTATAAGAAATTGTTCTATATCAAATACTCAAATAGAACAATGTGTAGTGCTCAATTTGAATGTATTTCTATAACATTCTAATGATCAATATATATTAATTTACGTTTATCATATCCTAAATCTGCAATTCCTTAAAATGCACAAAGTCAAATTAAAACTTAAATTTTATGTTTAATTAAATGTATACATAAATCCTAACGATGTAAAATTATTATAGTTTCCAAATATTTAAATATACAACTAAATTTATGAAAATATTAAAAATTATATGATCTCGATACATAGTGTATTGAACTTTTGTCCTAAATATATGTTTATTCAATATTTGAACATTCTAATTTTTTCAAAAAGCAAAAAAAAAACATATGAATGTGGGAACAATGATATTCAAGGAAAAATCATTTAAAGATGCGTAAATTAATATAAAATTGTATATATAAATAGTTAAATACAAATGGATTTTACGGTTATCTAATATTAGTTACAAAATAAGTGTTTCAATAACAAGAGTTTACACGAAATTATGCTTTTAAAAATTTGAGTAGACAGCTGTTACTTTGTAATTTTTTAACGAATAATTATAAATAACAATTATTAAAAAACTATTGACAATGATTGTGTAAACTATTGATAATAATTTATATATATAAGTCGTACTTAAAGAGAGATTCATTTGCAAATCACATTTTTCCCGAAAACTATAGTAGCAAATATTGATGCACTGGTAGTCGGCACACGAACGAAATTCGACATCAGCATTATAACGATATCGGAAACATCATCTGAAAAAGAAAAATGACTCTTATTAAGATTATAAGAAGTTGTTCTATATCAAATACTCATATAGAACCATGTGTAGTGCTCAATTTGAATGTATTTCTATAACATTCTAATGATCAATATATATTAATTTACGTATATCATATCCTAAATCTGCAATTCCTTAAAATGCACAAAGTCAAATTAAAACTTAAATTTTACGTTTAATTAAATGTATACATAAATCCTAACGATGTAAAATTATTATAGTTTCCAAATATCTAAATATACAACTAAATTTATGAAAATATTAAAAATTATACGATCTCGATACATAGTGTATTGAACTTTTGTCCTAAATATATGTTTATTCAATATATGAACATTCTAATTTTTTCAAAAAGCAAAAAAAAAACATATGAATATGGGAACAATGATATTCAAGGTAAAAATCATTTAAAGATGCGTAAATTAATATGAAATTGTATATATAAATAGTTAAATACAAATGGATTTTACGGTTATCTAATATTAGTTAAAAAATAAGAGTTTCAATAACAAGAGTTTACACGAAATTATGCTTTTAAAAATTTGAGTAGACAGCTGTTACTTTGTAATTTTTTAACGAAGCATCGATGATGCGAGAGTATTTACAAATAATTATAAATAACAATTATTAAAAAACTATTGACAATGATTGTGTAAACTATTGATAATAATTTATATATATAAGTCGTACTTAAAGAGAGATTCATTTGCAAATCACATTTTTCCCGAAAACTATAGTAGCAAATTTTGATGCACTGGTAGTCGGCACACGAACGAAATTCGACATCAGCATTATAACGATATCGGAAACATCATCTGAAAAAGAAAAATAACTCTTATTAAGATTATAAGAAATTGTTCTATATCAAATACTCAAATAGAACAATGTGTAGTGCTCAATTTGAATGTATTTCTATAACATTCTAATGATCAATATATATTAATTTACGTTTATCATATCCTAAATCTGCAATTCCTTAAAATGCACAAAGTCAAATTAAAACTTAAATTTTATGTTTAATTAAATGTATACATAAATCCTAACGATGTAAAATTATTATAGTTTCCATATATTTAAATATACAACTAAATTTATGAAAATATTAAAAATTATATGATCTCGATACATAGTGTATTGAACTTTTGTCCTAAATATATGTTTATTCAATATTTGAACATTCTAATTTTTTCAAAAAGCAAAAAAAAAACATATGAATGTGGGAACAATGATATTCAAGGAAAAATCATTTAAAGATGCGTAAATTAATATAAAATTGTATATATAAATAGTTAAATACAAATGGATTTTACGGTTATCTAATATTAGTTACAAAATAAGTGTTTCAATAACAAGAGTTTACACGAAATTATGCTTTTAAAAATTTGAGTAGACAGCTGTTACTTTGTAATTTTTTAACGAATAATTATAAATAACAATTATTAAAAAACTATTGACAATGATTGTGTAAACTATTGATAATAATTTATATATATAAGTCGTACTTAAAGAGAGATTCATTTGCAAATCACATTTTTCCCGAAAACTATAGTAGCAAATATTGATGCACTGGTAGTCGGCACACGAACGAAATTCGACATCAGCATTATAACGATATCGGAAACATCATCTGAAAAAGAAAAATGACTCTTATTAAGATTATAAGAAGTTGTTCTATATCAAATACTCATATAGAACCATGTGTAGTGCTCAATTTGAATGTATTTCTATAACATTCTAATGATCAATATATATTAATTTACGTATATCATATCCTAAATCTGCAATTCCTTAAAATGCACAAAGTCAAATTAAAACTTAAATTTTATGTTTAATTAAATGTATACATAAATCCTAACGATGTAAAATTATTATAGTTTCCAAATATCTAAATATACAACTAAATTTATGAAAATATTAAAAATTATACGATCTCGATACATAGTGTATTGAACTTTTGTCCTAAATATATGTTTATTCAATATTTGAACATTCTAATTTTTTCAAAAAGCAAAAAATAACATATGAATGTGGGAACAATGATATTCAAGGTAAAAATCATTTAAAGATGCGTAAATTAATATAAAATTGTATATATAAATAGTTAAATACAAATGGATTTTACGGTTATCTAATATTAGTTAAAAAATAAGAGTTTCAATAACAAGAGTTTACACGAAATTATACTTCTAAAAATTTGAGTAGACAGCTGTTACTTTGTAATTTTTTAACGAAGCATCGATGATGCGAGAGTATTTACAAATAATTACAAATAACAATTATTAAAAAACTATTGACAATGATTGTGTAAACTATTGATAATAATTTATATATATATAAGTCGTACTTAAAGAGAGATTCATTTGCAAATCACATTTTTCCCGAAAACTATAGTAGCAAATATTGATGCACTGGTAGTCGGCACACGAACGAAATTCGACATCAGCATTATAACGATATCGGAAACATCATCTGAAAAAGAAAAATGACTCTTATTCAGATTATAAGAAGTTGTTCTATATCAAATACTCAAATAGAACCATGTGTAGTGCTCAATTTGAATGTATTTCTATAACATTCTATTGATCAATATATATTAATTTACGTATATCATATCCTAAATCTGCAATTCCTTAAAATGCACAAAGTCAAATTAAAACTTAAATTTTACGTTTAATTAAATGTATACATAAATCCTAACGATGTAAAATTATTATAGTTTCCAAATATCTAAATATACAACTAAATTTATGAAAATATTAAAAATTATATGATCTCGATACATAGTGTATTGAACTTTTGTCCTAAATATATGTTTATTCAATATATGAACATTCTAATTTTTTCAAAAAGCAAAAAAAAAACATATGAATGTGGGAACAATGATATTCAAGGTAAAAATCATTTAAAGATGCTTAAATTAATATAAAATTGTATATATAAATAGTTAAATACAAATGGATTTTACGGTTATCTAATATTAGTTACAAAATAAGTGTTTCAATAACAAGAGTTTACACGAAATTATGCTTTTAAAAATTTGAGTGGACAGCTGTTACTTTGTAATTTTTTAACGAAGCATCGATGATGCGAGAGTATTTACAAATAATTATAAATAACAATTATTGAAAAACTATTGACAATGATTGTGTAAACTATTGATATTAATTTATATATATAAGTCGTACTTAAAGAGAGATTCATTTGAAAATCACATTTTTCTCGAAAACTATAGTAGCAAATATTGATGCACTGGTAGTCGGCACACGAACGAAATTCGACATCAACATTATAACGATATCGGAAACATCATCTGAAAAAGAAAAATGACTCTTATTAAGATTATAAGAAGTTGTTCTATATCAAATACTCAAATAGAACCATGTGTAGTGCTCAATTTGAATGTATTTCTATAACATTCTAATGATCAATATATATTAATTTACGTTTATCATATCCTAAATCTGCAATTCCTTAAAATGCACAAAGTCAAATTAAAACTTAAATTTTACGTTTAATTAAATGTATACATAAATCCTAACGATGTAAAATTATTATAGTTTCCAAATATCTAAATATACAACTAAATTTATGAAAATATTAAAAATTATATGATCTCGATACATAGTGTATTGAACTTTTGTCCTAAATATATGTTTATTCAATATATGAACATTCTAATTTTTTCAAAAAGCAAAAAAAAAACATATGAATGTGGGAACAATGATATTCAAGGTAAAAATCATTTAAAGATGCTTAAATTAATATAAAATTGTATATATAAATAGTTAAATACAAATGGATTTTACGGTTATCTAATATTAGTTACAAAATAAGTGTTTCAATAACAAGAGTTTACACGAAATTATGCTTTTAAAAATTTGAGTGGACAGCTGTTACTTTGTAATTTTTTAACGAAGCATCGATGATGCGAGAGTATTTACAAATAATTATAAATAACAATTATTGAAAAACTATTGACAATGATTGTGTAAACTATTGATAATAATTTATATATATATAAGTCGTACTTAAAGAGAGATTCATTTGCAAATCACATTTTTCCCGAAAACTATAGTAGCAAATTTTGATGCACTGGTAGTCGGCACACGAACGAAATTCGACATCAGCATTATAACGATATCGGAAACATCATCTGAAAAAGAAAAATGACTCTTATTAAGATTATAAGAAGTTGTTCTATATCAAATACTCAAATAGAACCATGTGTAGTGCTCAATTTGAATGTATTTCTATAACATTCTAATGATCAATATATATTAATTTACGTATATCATATCCTAAATCTGCAATTCCTTAAAATGCACAAAGTCAAAATAAAACTTAAATTTAAGTTTAATTAAATGTATACATAAATCCTAACGATGTAAAATTATTATAGTTTCCAAATATCTAAATATACAACTAAATTTATGAAAATTTAAAAATTATATGATCTCGATACATAGTGTATTGAACTTTTGTCCTAAATATATGTTTATTCAATATATGAACATTCTTATTTTTTCAAAAAGCAAAAAAAAAACATATGAATGTGGGAACAATGATATTCAAGGTAAAAATCGTTTAAAGATGCGTAAATTAATATAAAATTGTATATATAAATAGTTAAATACAAATGGATTTTACGGTTATCTAATATTAGTTAAAAAATAAGAGTTTCAATAACACGAGTTTACACGAAATTATGCTTTTAAAAATTTGAGTGGACAGCTGTTACTTTGTAATTTTTTAACGAAGCATCGATGATGCGAGAGTATTTACAAATAATTATAAATAACAATTATTGAAAAACTATTGACAATGATTGTGTAAACTATTGATATTAATTTATATATATAAGTCGTACTTAAAGAGAGATTCATTTGAAAATCACATTTTTCTCGAAAACTATAGTAGCAAATATTGATGCACTGGTAGTCGGCACACGAACGAAATTCGACATCAGCATTATAACGATATCGGAAACATCATCTGAAAAAGAAAAATGACTCTTATTAAGATTATAAGAAGTTGTTCTATATCAAATACTCAAATAGAACCATGTGTAGTGCTCAATTTGAATGTATTTCTATAACATTCTAATGATCAATATATATTAATTTACGTTTATCATATCCTAAGTCTGCAATTCCTTAAAATGCACAAAGTCAAATTAAAACTTAAATTTTATGTTTAATTAAATGTATACATAAATCCTAACGATGTAAAATTATTATAGTTTCCAAATATCTAAATATACAACTAAATTTATGAAAATATTAAAAATTATATGATCTCGATACATAGTGTATTGAACTTTTGTCCTAAATATATGTTTATTCAATATATGAACATTCTAATTTTTTCAAAAAGCAAAAAAAAACATATGAATGTGGGAACAATGATATTCAAGGTAAAAATCATTTAAAGATGCTTAAATTAATATAAAATTGTATATATAAATAGTTAAATACAAATGGATTTTACGGTTATCTAATATTAGTTACAAAATAAGTGTTTCAATAACAAGAGTTTACACGAAATTATGCTTTTAAAAATTTGAGTGGACAGCTGTTACTTTGTAATTTTTTAACGAAGCATCGATGATGCGAGAGTATTTACAAATAATTATAAATAACAATTATTGAAAAACTATTGACAATGATTGTGTAAACTATTGATAATAATTTATATATATATATAAGTCGTACTTAAAGAGAGATTCATTTGCAAATCACATTTTTCCCGAAAACTATAGTAGAAAATATTGATGCACTGGTAGTCGGCACACGAACGAAATTCGACATCAGCATTATAACGATATCGGAAACATCATCTGAAAAAGAAAAATGACTCTTATTAAGATTATAAGAAATTGTTCTATATCAAATACTCAAATAGAACAATGTGTAGTGCTCAATTTGAATGTATTTCTATAACATTCTAATGATCAATATATATTAATTTACGTTTATCATATCCTAAATCTGCAATTCCTTAAAATGCACAAAGTCAAATTAAAACTTAAATTTTATGTTTAATTAAATGTATACATAAATCCTAACGATGTAAAATTATTATAGTTTCCAAATATCTAAATATACAACTAAATTTATGAAAATATTAAAAATTATATGATCTCGATACATAGTGTATTGAACTTTTGTCCTAAATATATGTTTATTCAATATTTGAACATTCTTATTTTTTCAAAAAGCAAAAAAAAAACATATGAATGTGGGAACAATGATATTCAAGGAAAAATCATTTAAAGATGCGTAAATTAATATAAAATTGTATATATAAATAGTTAAATACAAATGGATTTTACGGTTATCTAATATTAGTTAAAAAATAAGTTTCAATAACAAGAGTTTACACGAAATTATGCTTTTAAAAATTTGAGTAGACAGCTGTTACTTTGTAATTTTTTAACAAAGCATCGATGATGCGAGAGTATTTACAAATAATTATAAATAACAATTATTGAAAAACTATTGACAATGATTGTGTAAACTATTGATATTAATTTATATATATAAGTCGTACTTAAAGAGAGATTCATTTGAAAATCACATTTTTCTCGAAAACTATAGTAGCAAATATTGATGCACTGGTAGTCGGCACACGAACGAAATTCGACATCAGCATTATAACGATATCGGAAACATCATCTGAAAAAGAAAAATGACTCTTATTAAGATTATAAGAAGTTGTTCTATATCAAATACTCAAATAGAACCATGTGTAGTGCTCAATTTGAATGTATTTCTATAACATTCTAATGATCAATATATATTAATTTACGTTTATCATATCCTAAATCTGCAATTCCTTAAAATGCACAAAGTCAAATTAAAACTTAAATTTTACGTTTAATTAAATGTATACATAAATCCTAACGATGTAAAATTATTATAGTTTCCAAATATCTAAATATACAACTAAATTTATGAAAATATTAAAAATTATATGATCTCGATACATAGTGTATTGAACTTTTGTCCTAAATATATGTTTATTCAATATATGAACATTCTAATTTTTTCAAAAAGCAAAAAAAAAACATATGAATGTGGGAACAATGATATTCAAGGTAAAAATCATTTAAAGATGCTTAAATTAATATAAAATTGTATATATAAATAGTTAAATACAAATGGATTTTACGGTTATCTAATATTAGTTACAAAATAAGTGTTTCAATAACAAGAGTTTACACGAAATTATGCTTTTAAAAATTTGAGTGGACAGCTGTTACTTTGTAATTTTTTAACGAAGCATCGATGATGCGAGAGTATTTACAAATAATTATAAATAACAATTATTGAAAAACTATTGACAATGATTGTGTAAACTATTGATAATAATTTATATATATATAAGTCGTACTTAAAGAGAGATTCATTTGCAAATCACATTTTTCCCGAAAACTATAGTAGCAAATTTTGATGCACTGGTAGTCGGCACACGAACGAAATTCGACATCAGCATTATAACGATATCGGAAACATCATCTGAAAAAGAAAAATGACTCTTATTAAGATTATAAGAAGTTGTTCTATATCAAATACTCAAATAGAACCATGTGTAGTGCTCAATTTGAATGTATTTCTATAACATTCTAATGATCAATATATATTAATTTACGTATATCATATCCTAAATCTGCAATTCCTTAAAATGCACAAAGTCAAATTAAAACTTAAATTTTATGTTTAATTAAATGTATACATAAATCCTAACGATGTAAAATTATTATAGTTTCCAAATATCTAAATATACAACTAAATTTATGAAAATATTAAAAATTATATGATCTCGATACATAGTGTATTGAACTTTTGTCCTAAATATATGTTTATTCAATATATGAACATTCTTATTTTTGCAAAAAGCAAAAAAAAAACATATGAATGTGGGAACAATGATATTCAAGGTAAAAATCATTTAAAGTTGCGTAAATTAATATAAAATTGTATATATAAATAGTTAAATACAAATGGATTTTACGGTTATCTAATATTAGTTAAAAAATAAGAGTTTCAATAACACGAGTTTACACGAAATTATGCTTTTAAAAATTTGAGTGGACAGCTGTTACTTTGTAATTTTTTAACGAAGCATCGATGATGCGAGAGTATTTACAAATAATTATAAATAAGTAACAATTATTAAAAACTATTGATAATAATTTATATATATATAAGTCGTACTTAAAGAGAGATTCATTTGCAAATCACATTTTTCCCGAAAACTATAGTAGCAAATATTGATGCACTGGTAGTCGGCACACGAACGAAATTCGACATCAGCATTATAACGATATCGGAAACATCATCTGAAAAAGAAAAATGACTCTTATTAAGATTATAAGAAGTTGTTCTATATCAAATACTCAAATAGAACCATGTGTAGTGCTCAATTTGAATGTATTTCTATAACATTCTAATGATCAATATATATTAATTTACGTTTATCATATCCTAAATCTGCAATTCCTTAAAATGCACAAAGTCAAATTAAAACTTAAAATTTACGTTTAATTAAATGTATACATAAATCCTAACGATGTAAAATTATTATAGTTTCCAAATATCTAAATATACAACTAAATTTATGAAAATATTGAAAATTATATGATCTCGATACATAGTGTATTGAACTTTTGTCCTAAATATATGTTTATTCAATATATGAACATTCTTATTTTTTCAAAAAGCAAAAAAAAAACATATGAATGTGGGAACAATGATATTCAAGGTAAAAATCATTTAAAGATGCGTAAATTAATATAAAATTGTATATATAAATAGTTAAATACAAATGGATTTTACGGTTATCTAATATTAGTTAAAAAATAAGAGTTTCAATAACACGAGTTTACACGAAATTATGCTTTTAAAAATTTGAGTGGACAGCTGTTACTTTGTAATTTTTTAACGAAGCATCGATGATGCGAGAGTATTTACAAATAATTATAAATAAGTAACAATTATTAAAAACTATTGATAATAATTTATATATATATAAGTCGTACTTAAAGAGAGATTCATTTGCAAATCACATTTTTCCCGAAAACTATAGTAGCAAATATTGATGCACTGGTAGTCGGCACACGAACGAAATTCGACATCAGCATTATAACGATATTGGAAACATCATCTGAAAAAGAAAAATGACTCTTATTAAGATTATAAGAAGTTGTTCTATATCAAATACTCAAATAGAACCATGTGTAGTGCTCAATTTGAATGTATTTCTATAACATTCTAATGATCAATATATATTAATTTACGTTTATCATATCCTAAATCTGCAATTCCTTAAAATGCACAAAGTCAAATTAAAACTTAAATTTTATGTTTAATTAAATGTATACATAAATCCTAACGATGTAAAATTATTATAGTTTCCAAATATCTAAATATACAACTAAATTTATGAAAATATTGAAAATTATATGATCTCGATACATAGTGTATTGAACTTTTGTCCTAAATATATGTTTATTCAATATATGAACATTCTTATTTTTTCAAAAAGCAAAAAAAAAACATATGAATGTGGGAACAATGATATTCAAGGTAAAAATCATTTAAAGATGCGTAAATTAATATAAAATTGTATATATAAATAGTTTAATACAAATGGATTTTACGGTTATCTAATATTAGTTAAAAAATAAGAGTTTCAATAACACGAGTTTACACGAAATTATGCTTTTAAAAATTTGAGTGGACAGCTGTTACTTTGTAATTTTTTAACGAAGCATCGATGATGCGAGAGTATTTACAAATAATTATAAATAACAATTATTGAAAAACTATTGACAATGATTGTGTAAACTATTGATATTAATTTATATATATAAGTCGTACTTAAAGAGAGATTCATTTGCAAATCACATTTTTCCCGAAAACTATAGTAGCAAATTTTGATGCACTGGTAGTCGGCACACGAACGAAATTCGACATCAGCATTATAACGATATCGGAAACATCATCTGAAAAAGAAAAATGACTCTTATTAAGATTATAAGAAATTGTTCTATATCAAATACTCAAATAGAACCATGTGTAGTGCTCAATTTGAATGTATTTCTATAACATTCTAATGATCAATATATATTAATTTACGTTTATCATATCCTAAATCTGCAATTCCTTAAAATGCACAAAGTCAAATTAAAACTTAAATTTTATGTTTAATTAAATGTATACATAAATCCTAACGAAGTAAAATTATTATAGTTTCCAAATATCTAAATATACAACTAAATTTATGAAAATATTAAAAATTATATGATCTCGATACATAGTGTATTGAACTTTTGTCCTAAATATATGTTTATTCAATATTTGAACATTCTAATTTTTTCAAAAAGCAAAAAAAAAACATATGAATGTGGGAACAATGATATTCAAGGTAAAAATCATTTAAAGATGCGTAAATTAATATGAAATTGTATATATAAATAGTTAAATACAAATGGATTTTACAGTTATCTAATATTAGTTAAAAAATAAGAGTTTCAATAACAAGAGTTTACACGAAATTATGCTTTTAAAAATTTGAGTGGACAGCCGTTACTTTGTAATTTTTTAACGAAGCATCGATGATGCGAGAGTATTTACAAATAATTATAAATAACAATTATTGAAAAACTATTGACAATGATTGTGTAAACTATTGATATTAATTTATATATATAAGTCGTACTTAAAGAGAGATTCATTTGAAAATCACATTTTTCTCGAAAACTATAGTAGCAAATATTGATGCACTGGTAGTCGGCACACGAACGAAATTCGACATCAGCATTATAACGATATCGGAAACATCATCTGAAAAAGAAAAATGACTCTTATTAAGATTATAAGAAGTTGTTCTATATCAAATACTCAAATAGAACCATGTGTAGTGCTCAATTTGAATGTATTTCTATAACATTCTAATGATCAATATATATTAATTTACGTTTATCATATCCTAAATCTGCAATTCCTTAAAATGCACAAAGTCAAATTAAAACTTAAAATTTACGTTTAATTAAATGTATACATAAATCCTAACGATGTAAAATTATTATAGTTTCCAAATATCTAAATATACAACTAAATTTATGAAAATATTGAAAATTATATGATCTCGATACATAGTGTATTGAACTTTTGTCCTAAATATATGTTTATTCAATATATGAACATTCTTATTTTTTCAAAAAGCAAAAAAAAAACATATGAATGTGGGAACAATGATATTCAAGGTAAAAATCATTTAAAGATGCGTAAATTAATATAAAATTGTATATATAAATAGTTAAATACAAATGGATTTTACGGTTATCTAATATTAGTTAAAAAATAAGAGTTTCAATAACACGAGTTTACACGAAATTATGCTTTTAAAAATTTGAGTGGACAGCTGTTACTTTGTAATTTTTTAACGAAGCATCGATGATGCGAGAGTATTTACAAATAATTATAAATAAGTAACAATTATTAAAAACTATTGACAATGATTGTGTAAACTATTGATAATAATTTATATATATATAAGTCGTACTTAAAGAGAGATTCATTTGCAAATCACATTTTTCCCGAAAACTATAGTAGCAAATATTGATGCACTGGTAGTCGGCACACGAACGAAATTCGACATCAGCATTATAACGATATCGGAAACATCATCTGAAAAAGAAAAATGACTCTTATTAAGATTATAAGAAGTTGTTCTATATCAAATACTCAAATAGAACCATGTGTAGTGCTCAATTTGAATGTATTTCTATAACATTCTAATGATCAATATATATTAATTTACGTTTATCATATCCTAAATCTGCAATTCCTTAAAATGCACAAAGTCAAATTAAAACTTAAATTTTACGTTTAATTAAATGTATACATAAATCCTAACGATGTAAAATTATTATAGTTTCCAAATATCTAAATATACAACTAAATTTATGAAAATATTAAAAATTATATGATCTCGATACATAGTGTATTGAACTTTTGTCCTAAATATATGTTTATTCAATATATGAACATTCTAATTTTTTCAAAAAGCAAAAAAAAAACATATGAATGTGGGAACAATGATATTCAAGGTAAAAATCATTTAAAGATGCTTAAATTAATATAAAATTGTATATATAAATAGTTAAATACAAATGGATTTTACGGTTATCTAATATTAGTTACAAAATAAGTGTTTCAATAACAAGAGTTTACACGAAATTATGCTTTTAAAAATTTGAGTGGACAGCTGTTACTTTGTAATTTTTTAACGAAGCATCGATGATGCGGGAGTATTTACAAATAATTATAAATAACAATTATTGAAAAACTATTGACAATGATTGTGTAAACTATTGATAATAATTTATATATATATAAGTCGTACTTAAAGAGAGATTCATTTGCAAATCACATTTTTCCCGAAAACTATAGTAGCAAATATTGATGCACTGGTAGTCGGCACACGAACGAAATTCGACATCAGCATTATAACGATATCGGAAACATCATCTGAAAAAGAAAAATGACTCTTATTAAGATTATAAGAAATTGTTCTATAACATTCTAATGATCAATATATATTAATTTACGTTTATCATATCCTAAATCTGCAATTCCTTAAAATGCACAAAGTCAAATTAAAACTTAAATTTTATGTTTAATTAAATGTATACATAAATCCTAACGATGTAAAATTATTATAGTTTCCAAATATCTAAATATAAAACTAAATTTATGAAAATATTGAAAATTATATGATCTCGATACATAGTGTATTGAACTTTTGTCCTAAATATATGTTTATTCAATATATGAACATTCTAATTTTTTCAAAAAGCAAAAAAAAAACATATGAATGTGGGAACAATGATATTCAAGGTAAAAATCATTTAAAGATGCGTAAATTAATATAAAATTGTATATATAAATAGTTAAATACAAATGGATTTTACGGTTATCTAATATTAGTTAAAAAATAAGAGTTTCAATAACACGAGTTTACACGAAATTATGCTTTTAAAAATTTGAGTGGACAGCTGTTACTTTGTAATTTTTTAACGAAGCATCGATGATGCGAGAGTATTTACAAATAATTATAAATAAGTAACAATTATTAAAAACTATTGACAATGATTGTGTAAACTATTGATAATAATTTATATATATATAAGTCGTACTTAAAGAGAGATTCATTTGCAAATCACATTTTTCCCGAAAACTATAGTAGCAAATATTGATGCACTGGTAGTCGGCACACGAACGAAATTCGACATCAGCATTATAACGATATCGGAAACATCATCTGAAAAAGAAAAATGACTCTTATTAAGATTATAAGAAATTGTTCTATATCAAGTACTCAAATAGAACCATGTGTAGTGCTCAATTTGAATGTATTTCTATAACATTCTAATGATCAATATATATTAATTTACGTTTATCATATCCTAAATCTGCAATTCCTTAAAATGCACAAAGTCAAATTAAAACTTAAATTTTATGTTTAATTAAATGTATACATAAATCCTAACGATGTAAAATTATTATAGTTTCCAAATATCTAAATATAAAACTAAATTTATGAAAATATTGAAAATTATATGATCTCGATACATAGTGTATTGAACTTTTGTCCTAAATATATGTTTATTCAATATATGAACATTCTTATTTTTTCAAAAAGCAAAAAAAAAAACATATGAATGTGGGAACAATGATATTCAAGGTAAAAATCATTTAAAGATGCGTAAATTAATATAAAATTGTATATATAAATAGTTAAATACAAATGGATTTTACGGTTATCTAATATTAGTTAAAAAATAAGAGTTTCAATAACACGAGTTTACACGAAATTATGCTTTTAAAAATTTGAGTGGACAGCTGTTACTTTGTAATTTTTTAACGAAGCATCGATGATGCTAGAGTATTTACAAATAATTATAAATAAGTAACAATTATTAAAAACTATTGACAATGATTGTGTAAACTATTGATAATAATTTATATATATATAAGTCGTACTTAAAGAGAGATTCATTTGCAAATCACATTTTTCCCGAAAACTATAGTAGCAAATATTGATGCACTGGTAGTCGGCACACGAACGAAATTCGACATCAGCATTATAACGATATCGGAAACATCATCTGAAAAAGAAAAATGACTCTTATTAAGATTATAAGAAATTGTTCTATATCAAATACTCAAATAGAACCATGTGTAGTGCTCAATTTGAATGTATTTCTATAACATTCTAATGATCAATATATATTAATTTACGTTTATCATATCCTAAATCTGCAATTCCTTAAAATACACAAAGTCAAATTAAAACTTAAATTTTATGTTTAATTAAATGTATACATAAATCCTAACGATGTAAAATTATTATAGTTTCCAAATATCTAAATATACAACTAAATTTATGAAAATATTGAAAATTATATGATCTCGATACATAGTGTATTGAACTTTTGCCCTAAATATATGTTTATTCAATATATGAACATTCTTATTTTTTCAAAAAGCAAAAAAAAAACATATGAATGTGGGAACAATGATATTCAAGGTAAAAATCATTTAAAGATGCGTAAATTAATATAAAATTGTATATATAAATAGTTAAATACAAATGGATTTTACGGTTATCTAATATTAGTTACAAAATAAGTGTTTCAATAACAAGAGTTTACACGAAATTATGCTTTTAAAAATTTGAGTGGACAGCTGTTACTTTGTAATTTTTTAACGAAGCATCGATGATGCGAGAGTATTTACAAATAATTATAAATAAGTAACAATTATTAAAAACTATTGATAATAATTTATATATATAAGTCGTACTTAAAGAGAGATTCATTTGCAAATCACATTTTTCCCGAAAACTATAGTAGCAAATTTTGATGCACTGGTAGTCGGCACACGAACGAAATTCGACATCAGCATTATAACAATATCTGGAACATCATCTGAAAAAGAAAAATGACTCTTATTAAGATTATAAGAAATTGTTCTATATCAAATACTCAAATAGAACCATGTGTAGTGCTCAATTTGAATGTATTTCTATAACATTCTAATGATCAATATATATTAATTTACGTTTATCATATCCTAAATCTGCAATTCCTTAAAATGCACAAAGTCAAATTAAAACTTAAATTTTATGTTTAATTAAATGTATACATAAATCCTAACGATGTAAAATTATTATAGTTTCCAAATATCTAAATATACAACTAAATTTATGAAAATATTGAAAATTATATGATCTCGATACATAGTGTATTGAACTTTTGCCCTAAATATATGTTTATTCAATATATGAACATTCTTATTTTTTCAAAAAGCAAAAAAAAAACATATGAATGTGGGAACAATGATATTCAAGGTAAAAATCATTTAAAGATGCGTAAATTAATATAAAATTGTATATATAAATAGTTAAATACAAATGGATTTTACGGTTATCTAATATTAGTTACAAAATAAGTGTTTCAATAACAAGAGTTTACACGAAATTATGCTTTTAAAAATTTGAGTGGACAGCTGTTACTTTGTAATTTTTTAACGAAGCATCGATGATGCGAGAGTATTTTCAAATAATTATAAATAACAATTATTGAAAAACTATTGACAATGATTGTGTAAACTATTGATAATAATTTATATATATATAAGTCGTACTTAAAGAGAGATTCATTTGCAAATCACATTTTTCCCGAAAACTATAGTAGCAAATATTGATGCACTGGTAGTCGGCACACGAACGAAATTCGACATCAGCATTATAACGATATCGGAAACATCATCTGAAAAAGAAAAATGACTCTTATTAAGATTATAAGAAATTGTTCTATATCAAGTACTCAAATAGAACCATGTGTAGTGCTCAATTTGAATGTATTTCTATAACATTCTAATGATCAATATATATTAATTTACGTTTATCATATCCTAAATCTGCAATTCCTTAAAATGCACAAAGTCAAATTAAAACTTAAATTTTATGTTTAATTAAATGTATACATAAATCCTAACGATGTAAAATTATTATAGTTTCCAAATATCTAAATATAAAACTAAATTTATGAAAATATTGAAAATTATATGATCTCGATACATAGTGTATTGAACTTTTGTCCTAAATATATGTTTATTCAATATATGAACATTCTTATTTTTTCAAAAAGCAAAAAAAAAACATATGAATGTGGGAACAATGATATTCAAGGTAAAAATCATTTAAAGATGCGTAAATTAATATAAAATTGTATATATAAATAGTTAAATACAAATGGATTTTACGGTTATCTAATATTAGTTAAAAAATAAGAGTTTCAATAACACGAGTTTACACGAAATTATGCTTTTAAAAATTTGAGTGGACAGCTGTTACTTTGTAATTTTTTAACGAAGCATCGATGATGCGAGAGTATTTACAAATAATTATAAATAAGTAACAATTATTAAAAACTATTGACAATGATTGTGTAAACTATTGATAATAATTTATATATATATAAGTCGTACTTAAAGAGAGATTCATTTGCAAATCACATTTTTCCCGAAAACTATAGTAGCAAATATTGATGCACTGGTAGTCGGCACACGAACGAAATTCGACATCAGCATTATAACGATATCGGAAACATCATCTGAAAAAGAAAAATGACTCTTATTAAGATTATAAGAAATTGTTCTATATCAAATACTCAAATAGAACCATGTGTAGTGCTCAATTTGAATGTATTTCTATAACATTCTAATGATCAATATATATTAATTTACGTTTATCATATCCTAAATCTGCAATTCCTTAAAATGCACAAAGTCAAATTAAAACTTAAATTTTATGTTTAATTAAATGTATACATAAATCCTAACGATGTAAAATTATTATAGTTTCCAAATATCTAAATATACAACTAAATTTATGAAAATATTGAAAATTATATGATCTCGATACATAGTGTATTGAACTTTTGCCCTAAATATATGTTTATTCAATATATGAACATTCTTATTTTTTCAAAAAGCAAAAAAAAAACATATGAATGTGGGAACAATGATATTCAAGGTAAAAATCATTTAAAGATGCGTAAATTAATATAAAATTGTATATATAAATAGTTAAATACAAATGGATTTTACGGTTATCTAATATTAGTTACAAAATAAGTGTTTCAATAACAAGAGTTTACACGAAATTATGCTTTTAAAAATTTGAGTGGACAGCTGTTACTTTGTAATTTTTTAACGAAGCATCGATGATGCGAGAGTATTTACAAATAATTATAAATAAGTAACAATTATTAAAAACTATTGATAATAATTTATATATATAAGTCGTACTTAAAGAGAGATTCATTTGCAAATCACATTTTTCCCGAAAACTATAGTAGCAAATTTTGATGCACTGGTAGTCGGCACACGAACGAAATTCGACATCAGCATTATAACAATATCGGGAACATCATCTGAAAAAGAAAAATGACTCTTATTAAGATTATAAGAAATTGTTCTATATCAAATACTCAAATAGAACCATGTGTAGTGCTCAATTTGAATGTATTTCTATAACATTCTAATGATCAATATATATTAATTTACGTTTATCATATCCTAAATCTGCAATTCCTTAAAATGCACAAAGTCAAATTAAAACTTAAATTTTATGTTTAATTAAATGTATACATAAATCCTAACGATGTAAAATTATTATAGTTTCCAAATATCTAAATATACAACTAAATTTATGAAAATATTAAAAATTATATGATCTCGATACATAGTGTATTGAACTTTTGTCCTAAATATATGTTTATTCAATATATGAACATTCTAATTTTTTCAAAAAGCAAAAAAAAAACATATGAATGTGGGAACAATGATATTCAAGGTAAAAATCATTTAAAGATGCTTAAATTAATATAAAATTGTATATATAAATAGTTAAATACAAATGGATTTTACGGTTATCTAATATTAGTTACAAAATAAGTGTTTCAATAACAAGAGTTTACACGAAATTATGCTTTTAAAAATTTGAGTGGACAGCTGTTACTTTGTAATTTTTTAACGAAGCATCGATGATGCGAGAGTATTTACAAATAATTATAAATAAGTAACAATTATTAAAAACTATTGATAATAATTTATATATATAAGTCGTACTCAAAGAGAGATTCATTTGCAAATCACATTTTTCCCGAAAACTATAGTAGCAAATTTTGATGCACTGGTAGTCGGCACACGAACGAAATTCGACATCAGCATTATAACGATATCGGAAACATCATCTGAGAAAGAAAAATGACTCTTATTAAGATTATAAGAAATTGTTCTATATCAAATACTCAAATAGAACCATGTGTAGTGCTCAATTTGAATGTATTTCTATAACATTCTAATGATCAATATATATTAATTTACGTTTATCATATCCTAAATCTGCAATTCCTTAAAATGCACAAAGTCAAATTAAAACTTAAATTTTATGTTTAATTAAATGTATACATAAATCCTAACGATGTAAAATTATTATAGTTTCCAAATATCTAAATATACAACTAAATTTATGAAAATATTAAAAATTATATGATCTCGATACATAGTGTATTGAACTTTTGTCCTAAATATATGTTTATTCAATATATGAACATTCTAATTTTTTCAAAAAGCAAAAAAAAAACATATGAATGTGGGAACAATGATATTCAAGGTAAAAATCATTTAAAGATGCTTAAATTAATATAAAATTGTATATATAAATAGTTAAATACAAATGGATTTTACGGTTATCTAATATTAGTTAAAAAATAAGAGTTTCAATAACAAGAGTTTACACGAAATTATGCTTTTAAAAATTAGAGTAGACAGCTGTTACTTTGTAATTTTTTAACAAAGCATCGATGATGCGAGAGTATTTACAAATAATTATAAATAACAATTATTAAAAAACTATTGACAATGATTGTGTAAACTATTGATAATAATTTATATATATAAGTCGTACTTAAAGAGAGATTGATTTGCAAATCACATTTTTCCCGAAAACTATAGTAGCAAATTTTGATGCACTGGTAGTCGGCACACGAACGAAATTCGACATCAGCATTATAACGATATCGGAAACATCATCTGAAAAAGAAAAATGACTCTTATTAAGATTATAAGAAATTGTTCTATATCAAATACTCAAATAGAACCATGTGTAGTGCTCAATTTGAATGTATTTCTATAACATTCTAATGATCAATATATATTAATTTACGTTTATCATATCCTAAGTCTGCAATTCCTTAAAATGCACAAAGTCAAATTAAAACTTAAATTTTATGTTTAATTAAATGTATACATAAATCCTAACGATGTAAAATTATTATAGTTTCCAAATATCTAAATATACAACTAAATTTATGAAAATATTGAAAATTATATGATCTCGATACATAGTGTATTGAACTTTTGTCCTAAATATATGTTTATTCAATATATGAACATTCTTATTTTTTCAAAAAGCAAAAAAAAAACATATGAATGTGGGAACAATGATATTCAAGGTAAAAATCATTTAAAGATGCGTAAATTAATATAAAATTGTATATATAAATAGTTAAATACAAATGGATTTTACGGTTATCTAATATTAGTTAAAAAATAAGAGTTTCAATAACACGAGTTTACACGAAATTATGCTTTTAAAAATTTGAGTGGACAGCTGTTACTTTGTAATTTTTTAACGAAGCATCGATGATGCGAGAGTATTTACAAATAATTATAAATAACAATTATTGAAAAACTATTGACAATGATTGTGTAAACTATTGATAATAATTTATATATATATAAGTCGTACTTAAAGAGAGATTCATTTGCAAATCACATTTTTCCCGAAAACTATAGTAGCAAATTTTGATGCACTGGTAGTCGGCACACGAACGAAATTCGACATCAGCATTATAACGATATCGGAAACATCATCTGAAAAAGAAAAATGACTCTTATTAAGATTATAAGAAGTTGTTCTATATCAAATACTCAAATAGAACCATGTGTAGTGCTCAATTTGAATGTATTTCTATAACATTCTAATGATCAATATATATTAATTTACGTATATCATATCCTAAATCTGCAATTCCTTAAAATGCACAAAGTCAAATTAAAACTTAAATTTTATGTTTAATTAAATGTATACATAAATCCTAACGATGTAAAATTATTATAGTTTCCAAATATCTAAATATACAACTAAATTTATGAAAATATTAAAAATTATATGATCTCGATACATAGTGTATTGAACTTTTGTCCTAAATATATGTTTATTCAATATATGAACATTCTTATTTTTTCAAAAAGCAAAAAAAAAACATATGAATGTGGGAACAATGATATTCAAGGTAAAAATCATTTAAAGTTGCGTAAATTAATATAAAATTGTATATATAAATAGTTAAATACAAATGGATTTTACGGTTATCTAATATTAGTTAAAAAATAAGAGTTTCAATAACACGAGTTTACACGAAATTATGCTTTTAAAAATTTGAGTGGACAGCTGTTACTTTGTAATTTTTTAACGAAGCATCGATGATGCGAGAGTATTTACAAATAATTATAAATTTGACAATGATTGTGTAAACTATTGATAATAATTTATATATATATAAGTCGTACTTAAAGAGAGATTCATTTGCAAATCACATTTTTCCCGAAAACTATAGTAGCAAATATTGATGCACTGGTAGTCGGCACACGAACGAAATTCGACATCAGCATTATAACGATATCGGAAACATCATCTGAAAAAGAAAAATGACTCTTATTAAGATTATAAGAAGTTGTTCTATATCAAATACTCAAATAGAACCATGTGTAGTGCTCAATTTGAATGTATTTCTATAACATTCTAATGATCAATATATATTAATTTACGTTTATCATATCCTAAATCTGCAATTCCTTAAAATGCACAAAGTCAAATTAAAACTTAAATTTTATGTTTAATTAAATGTATACATAAATCCTAACGATGTAAAATTATTATAGTTTCCAAATATCTAAATATACAACTAAATTTATGAAAATATTGAAAATTATATGATCTCGATACATAGTGTATTGAACTTTTGTCCTAAATATATGTTTATTCAATATATGAACATTCTTATTTTTTCAAAAAGCAAAAAAAAAACATATGAATGTGGGAACAATGATATTCAAGGTAAAAATCATTTAAAGATGCGTAAATTAATATAAAATTGTATATATAAATAGTTTAATACAAATGGATTTTACGGTTATCTAATATTAGTTAAAAAATAAGAGTTTCAATAACACGAGTTTACACGAAATTATGCTTTTAAAAATTTGAGTGGACAGCTGTTACTTTGTAATTTTTTAACGAAGCATCGATGATGCGAGAGTATTTACAAATAATTATAAATAACAATTATTGAAAAACTATTGACAATGATTGTGTAAACTATTGATATTAATTTATATATATAAGTCGTACTTAAAGAGAGATTCATTTGCAAATCACATTTTTCCCGAAAACTATAGTAGCAAATTTTGATGCACTGGTAGTCGGCACACGAACGAAATTCGACATCAGCATTATAACGATATCGGAAACATCATCTGAAAAAGAAAAATGACTCTTATTAAGATTATAAGAAATTGTTCTATATCAAATACTCAAATAGAACCATGTGTAGTGCTCAATTTGAATGTATTTCTATAACATTCTAATGATCAATATATATTAATTTACGTTTATCATATCCTAAATCTGCAATTCCTTAAAATACACAAAGTCAAATTAAAACTTAAATTTTATGTTTAATTAAATGTATACATAAATCCTAACGATGTAAAATTATTATAGTTTCCAAATATCTAAATATACAACTAAATTTATGAAAATATTGAAAATTATATGATCTCGATACATAGTGTATTGAACTTTTGCCCTAAATATATGTTTATTCAATATATGAACATTCTTATTTTTTCAAAAAGCAAAAAAAAAACATATGAATGTGGGAACAATGATATTCAAGGTAAAAATCATTTAAAGATGCGTAAATTAATATAAAATTGTATATATAAATAGTTAAATACAAATGGATTTTACGGTTATCTAATATTAGTTACAAAATAAGTGTTTCAATAACAAGAGTTTACACGAAATTATGCTTTTAAAAATTTGAGTGGACAGCTGTTACTTTGTAATTTTTTAACGAAGCATCGATGATGCGAGAGTATTTACAAATAATTATAAATAAGTAACAATTATTAAAAACTATTGATAATAATTTATATATATAAGTCGTACTTAAAGAGAGATTCATTTGCAAATCACATTTTTCCCGAAAACTATAGTAGCAAATTTTGATGCACTGGTAGTCGGCACACGAACGAAATTCGACATCAGCATTATAACAATATCGGGAACATCATCTGAAAAAGAAAAATGACTCTTATTAAGATTATAAGAAATTGTTCTATATCAAATACTCAAATAGAACCATGTGTAGTGCTCAATTTGAATGTATTTCTATAACATTCTAATGATCAATATATATTAATTTACGTTTATCATATCCTAAATCTGCAATTCCTTAAAATGCACAAAGTCAAATTAAAACTTAAATTTTATGTTTAATTAAATGTATACATAAATCCTAACGATGTAAAATTATTATAGTTTCCAAATATCTAAATATAAAACTAAATTTATGAAAATATTGAAAATTATATGATCTCGATACATAGTGTATTGAACTTTTGTCCTAAATATATGTTTATTCAATATATGAACATTCTTATTTTTTCAAAAAGCAAAAAAAAAACATATGAATGTGGGAACAATGATATTCAAGGTAAAAATCATTTAAAGATGCGTAAATTAATATAAAATTGTATATATAAATAGTTAAATACAAATGGATTTTACGGTTATCTAATATTAGTTACAAAATAAGAGTTTCAATAACAAGAGTTTACACGAAATTATGCTTTTAAAAATTAGAGTAGACAGCTGTTACTTTGTAATTTTTAACGAAGCATCGATGATGCGAGAGTATTTACAAATAATTATAAATAACAATTATTGAAAAACTATTGACAATGATTGTGTAAACTATTGATAATAATTTATATATATATAAGTCGTACTTAAAGAGAGATTCATTTGCAAATCACATTTTTCCCGAAAACTATAGTAGCAAATATTGATGCACTGGTAGTCGGCACACGAACGAAATTCGACATCAGCATTATAACGATATCGGAAACATCATCTGAAAAAGAAAAATGACTCTTATTAAGATTATAAGAAATTGTTCTATATCAAGTACTCAAATAGAACCATGTGTAGTGCTCAATTTGAATGTATTTCTATAACATTCTAATGATCAATATATATTAATTTACGTTTATCATATCCTAAATCTGCAATTCCTTAAAATGCACAAAGTCAAATTAAAACTTAAATTTTATGTTTAATTAAATGTATACATAAATCCTAACGATGTAAAATTATTATAGTTTCCAAATATCTAAATATAAAACTAAATTTATGAAAATATTGAAAATTATATGATCTCGATACATAGTGTATTGAACTTTTGTCCTAAATATATGTTTATTCAATATATGAACATTCTTATTTTTTCAAAAAGCAAAAAAAAAAACATATGAATGTGGGAACAATGATATTCAAGGTAAAAAATCATTTAAAGATGCGTAAATTAATATAAAATTGTATATATAAATAGTTAAATACAAATGGATTTTACGGTTATCTAATATTAGTTACAAAATAAGTGTTTCAATAACAAGAGTT
The DNA here is from genome assembly GCA_034509805.1 of Sipha maydis. Classification (NCBI taxonomy): domain Eukaryota; kingdom Metazoa; phylum Arthropoda; class Insecta; order Hemiptera; family Aphididae; genus Sipha; species Sipha maydis. The sequence continues at coordinate 30,463 of JASXSY010000152.1, forward strand.
TACACGAAATTATGCTTTTAAAAATTTGAGTGGACAGCTGTTACTTTGTAATTTTTTAACGAAGCATCGATGATGCGGGAGTATTTACAAATAATTATAAATAACAATTATTGAAAAACTATTGACAATGATTGTGTAAACTATTGATAATAATTTATATATATATAAGTCGTACTTAAAGAGAGATTCATTTGCAAATCACATTTTTCCCGAAAAACTATAGTAGCAAATATTGATGCACTGGTAGTCGGCACACGAACGAAATTCGACATCAGCATTATAACGATATCGGAAACATCATCTGAAAAAGAAAAATGACTCTTATTAAGATTATAAGAATTGTTCTATAACATTCTAATGATCAATATATATTAATTTACGTTTATCATATCCTAAATCTGCAATTCCTTAAAATGCACAAAGTCAAATTAAAACTTAAATTTATGTTTAATTAAATGTATACATAAATCCTAACGATGTAAAATTATTATAGTTTTCAAATATCTAAATATAAAACTAAATTTATGAAAATATTGAAAATTATATGATCTCGATACATAGTGTATTGAACTTTTGTCCTAAATATATGTTTATTCAATATATGAACATTCTAATTTTTTCAAAAAGCAAAAAAAAAAAAAAAAACATATGAATGTGGGAACAATGATATTCAAGGTAAAAATCATTTAAAGATGCGTAAATTAATATAAAATTGTATATATAAATAGTTAAATACAAATGGATTTTACGGTTATCTAATATTAGTTAAAAAATAAGAGTTTCAATAACACGAGTTTACACGAAATTATGCTTTTAAAAATTTGAGTGGACAGCTGTTACTTTGTAATTTTTTAACGAAGCATCGATGATGCGAGAGTATTTACAAATAATTATAAATAAGTAACAATTATTAAAAACTATTGACAATGATTGTGTAAACTATTGATAATAATTTATATATATATAAGTCGTACTTAAAGAGAGATTCATTTGCAAATCACATTTTTCCCGAAAACTATAGTAGCAAATATTGATGCACTGGTAGTCGGCACACGAACGAAATTCGACATCAGCATTATAACGATATCGGAAACATCATCTGAAAAAGAAAAATGACTCTTATTAAGATTATAAGAAATTGTTCTATATCAAGTACTCAAATAGAACCATGTGTAGTGCTCAATTTGAATGTATTTCTATAACATTCTAATGATCAATATATATTAATTTACGTTTATCATATCCTAAATCTGCAATTCCTTAAAATGCACAAAGTCAAATTAAAACTTAAATTTTATGTTTAATTAAATGTATACATAAATCCTAACGATGTAAAATTATTATAGTTTCCAAATATCTAAATATAAAACTAAATTTATGAAAATATTGAAAATTATATGATCTCGATACATAGTGTATTGAACTTTTGTCCTAAATATATGTTTATTCAATATATGAACATTCTTATTTTTTCAAAAAGCAAAAAAAAAACATATGAATGTGGGAACAATGATATTCAAGGTAAAAATCATTTAAAGATGCGTAAATTAATATGAAATTGTATATATAAATAGTTAAATACAAATGGATTTTACAGTTATCTAATATTAGTTAAAAAATAAGAGTTTCAATAACAAGAGTTTACACGAAATTATGCTTTTAAAAATTTGAGTGGACAGCCGTTACTTTGTAATTTTTTAACGAAGCATCGATGATGCGAGAGTATTTACAAATAATTATAAATAACAATTATTGAAAAACTATTGACAATGATTGTGTAAACTATTGATATTAATTTATATATATAAGTCGTACTTAAAGAGAGATTCATTTGAAAATCACATTTTTCTCGAAAACTATAGTAGCAAATATTGATGCACTGGTAGTCGGCACACGAACGAAATTCGACATCAGCATTATAACGATATCGGAAACATCATCTGAAAAAGAAAAATGACTCTTATTAAGATTATAAGAAGTTGTTCTATATCAAATACTCAAATAGAACCATGTGTAGTGCTCAATTTGAATGTATTTCTATAACATTCTAATGATCAATATATATTAATTTACGTTTATCATATCCTAAATCTGCAATTCCTTAAAATGCACAAAGTCAAATTAAAACTTAAAATTTACGTTTAATTAAATGTATACATAAATCCTAACGATGTAAAATTATTATAGTTTCCAAATATCTAAATATACAACTAAATTTATGAAAATATTGAAAATTATATGATCTCGATACATAGTGTATTGAACTTTTGTCCTAAATATATGTTTATTCAATATATGAACATTCTTATTTTTTCAAAAAGCAAAAAAAAAACATATGAATGTGGGAACAATGATATTCAAGGTAAAAATCATTTAAAGATGCGTAAATTAATATAAAATTGTATATATAAATAGTTAAATACAAATGGATTTTACGGTTATCTAATATTAGTTAAAAAATAAGAGTTTCAATAACACGAGTTTACACGAAATTATGCTTTTAAAAATTTGAGTGGACAGCTGTTACTTTGTAATTTTTTAACGAAGCATCGATGATGCGAGAGTATTTACAAATAATTATAAATAAGTAACAATTATTAAAAACTATTGACAATGATTGTGTAAACTATTGATAATAATTTATATATATATAAGTCGTACTTAAAGAGAGATTCATTTGCAAATCACATTTTTCCCGAAAACTATAGTAGCAAATATTGATGCACTGGTAGTCGGCACACGAACGAAATTCGACATCAGCATTATAACGATATCGGAAACATCATCTGAAAAAGAAAAATGACTCTTATTAAGATTATAAGAAGTTGTTCTATATCAAATACTCAAATAGAACCATGTGTAGTGCTCAATTTGAATGTATTTCTATAACATTCTAATGATCAATATATATTAATTTACGTTTATCATATCCTAAATCTGCAATTCCTTAAAATGCACAAAGTCAAATTAAAACTTAAATTTTACGTTTAATTAAATGTATACATAAATCCTAACGATGTAAAATTATTATAGTTTCCAAATATCTAAATATACAACTAAATTTATGAAAATATTAAAAATTATATGATCTCGATACATAGTGTATTGAACTTTTGTCCTAAATATATGTTTATTCAATATATGAACATTCTAATTTTTTCAAAAAGCAAAAAAAAAACATATGAATGTGGGAACAATGATATTCAAGGTAAAAATCATTTAAAGATGCTTAAATTAATATAAAATTGTATATATAAATAGTTAAATACAAATGGATTTTACGGTTATCTAATATTAGTTACAAAATAAGTGTTTCAATAACAAGAGTTTACACGAAATTATGCTTTTAAAAATTTGAGTGGACAGCTGTTACTTTGTAATTTTTTAACGAAGCATCGATGATGCGGGAGTATTTACAAATAATTATAAATAACAATTATTGAAAAACTATTGACAATGATTGTGTAAACTATTGATAATAATTTATATATATATAAGTCGTACTTAAAGAGAGATTCATTTGCAAATCACATTTTTCCCGAAAACTATAGTAGCAAATATTGATGCACTGGTAGTCGGCACACGAACGAAATTCGACATCAGCATTATAACGATATCGGAAACATCATCTGAAAAAGAAAAATGACTCTTATTAAGATTATAAGAAATTGTTCTATAACATTCTAATGATCAATATATATTAATTTACGTTTATCATATCCTAAATCTGCAATTCCTTAAAATGCACAAAGTCAAATTAAAACTTAAATTTTATGTTTAATTAAATGTATACATAAATCCTAACGATGTAAAATTATTATAGTTTCCAAATATCTAAATATAAAACTAAATTTATGAAAATATTGAAAATTATATGATCTCGATACATAGTGTATTGAACTTTTGTCCTAAATATATGTTTATTCAATATATGAACATTCTAATTTTTTCAAAAAGCAAAAAAAAAACATATGAATGTGGGAACAATGATATTCAAGGTAAAAATCATTTAAAGATGCGTAAATTAATATAAAATTGTATATATAAATAGTTAAATACAAATGGATTTTACGGTTATCTAATATTAGTTAAAAAATAAGAGTTTCAATAACACGAGTTTACACGAAATTATGCTTTTAAAAATTTGAGTGGACAGCTGTTACTTTGTAATTTTTTAACGAAGCATCGATGATGCGAGAGTATTTACAAATAATTATAAATAAGTAACAATTATTAAAAACTATTGACAATGATTGTGTAAACTATTGATAATAATTTATATATATATAAGTCGTACTTAAAGAGAGATTCATTTGCAAATCACATTTTTCCCGAAAACTATAGTAGCAAATATTGATGCACTGGTAGTCGGCACACGAACGAAATTCGACATCAGCATTATAACGATATCGGAAACATCATCTGAAAAAGAAAAATGACTCTTATTAAGATTATAAGAAATTGTTCTATATCAAGTACTCAAATAGAACCATGTGTAGTGCTCAATTTGAATGTATTTCTATAACATTCTAATGATCAATATATATTAATTTACGTTTATCATATCCTAAATCTGCAATTCCTTAAAATGCACAAAGTCAAATTAAAACTTAAATTTTATGTTTAATTAAATGTATACATAAATCCTAACGATGTAAAATTATTATAGTTTCCAAATATCTAAATATAAAACTAAATTTATGAAATATTGAAAATTATATGATCTCGATACATAGTGTATTGAACTTTTGTCCTAAATATATGTTTATTCAATATATGAACATTCTTATTTTTTCAAAAAGCAAAAAAAAAACATATGAATGTGGGAACAATGATATTCAAGGTAAAAATCATTTAAAGATGCGTAAATTAATATAAAATTGTATATATAAATAGTTAAATACAAATGGATTTTACGGTTATCTAATATTAGTTAAAAAATAAGAGTTTCAATAACACGAGTTTACACGAAATTATGCTTTTAAAAATTTGAGTGGACAGCTGTTACTTTGTAATTTTTTAACGAAGCATCGATGATGCGAGAGTATTTACAAATAATTATAAATAAGTAACAATTATTAAAAACTATTGACAATGATTGTGTAAACTATTGATAATAATTTATATATATATAAGTCGTACTTAAAGAGAGATTCATTTGCAAATCACATTTTTCCCGAAAACTATAGTAGCAAATATTGATGCACTGGTAGTCGGCACACGAACGAAATTCGACATCAGCATTATAACGATATCGGAAACATCATCTGAAAAAGAAAAATGACTCTTATTAAGATTATAAGAAATTGTTCTATATCAAATACTCAAATAGAACCATGTGTAGTGCTCAATTTGAATGTATTTCTATAACATTCTAATGATCAATATATATTAATTTACGTTTATCATATCCTAAATCTGCAATTCCTTAAAATACACAAAGTCAAATTAAAACTTAAATTTTATGTTTAATTAAATGTATACATAAATCCTAACGATGTAAAATTATTATAGTTTCCAAATATCTAAATATACAACTAAATTTATGAAAATATTGAAAATTATATGATCTCGATACATAGTGTATTGAACTTTTGCCCTAAATATATGTTTATTCAATATATGAACATTCTTATTTTTTCAAAAAGCAAAAAAAAAACATATGAATGTGGGAACAATGATATTCAAGGTAAAAATCATTTAAAGATGCGTAAATTAATATAAAATTGTATATATAAATAGTTAAATACAAATGGATTTTACGGTTATCTAATATTAGTTACAAAATAAGTGTTTCAATAACAAGAGTTTACACGAAATTATGCTTTTAAAAATTTGAGTGGACAGCTGTTACTTTGTAATTTTTTAACGAAGCATCGATGATGCGAGAGTATTTACAAATAATTATAAATAAGTAACAATTATTAAAAACTATTGATAATAATTTATATATATAAGTCGTACTTAAAGAGAGATTCATTTGCAAATCACATTTTTCCCGAAAACTATAGTAGCAAATTTTGATGCACTGGTAGTCGGCACACGAACGAAATTCGACATCAGCATTATAACAATATCGGGAACATCATCTGAAAAAGAAAAATGACTCTTATTAAGATTATAAGAAATTGTTCTATATCAAATACTCAAATAGAACCATGTGTAGTGCTCAATTTGAATGTATTTCTATAACATTCTAATGATCAATATATATTAATTTACGTTTATCATATCCTAAATCTGCAATTCCTTAAAATGCACAAAGTCAAATTAAAACTTAAATTTTATGTTTAATTAAATGTATACATAAATCCTAACGATGTAAAATTATTATAGTTTCCAAATATCTAAATATACAACTAAATTTATGAAAATATTGAAAATTATATGATCTCGATACATAGTGTATTGAACTTTTGCCCTAAATATATGTTTATTCAATATATGAACATTCTTATTTTTTCAAAAAGCAAAAAAAAAACATATGAATGTGGGAACAATGATATTCAAGGTAAAAATCATTTAAAGATGCGTAAATTAATATAAAATTGTATATATAAATAGTTAAATACAAATGGATTTTACGGTTATCTAATATTAGTTACAAAATAAGTGTTTCAATAACAAGAGTTTACACGAAATTATGCTTTTAAAAATTTGAGTGGACAGCTGTTACTTTGTAATTTTTTAACGAAGCATCGATGATGCGAGAGTATTTACAAATAATTATAAATAACAATTATTGAAAAACTATTGACAATGATTGTGTAAACTATTGATAATAATTTATATATATATAAGTCGTACTTAAAGAGAGATTCATTTGCAAATCACATTTTTCCCGAAAACTATAGTAGCAAATATTGATGCACTGGTAGTCGGCACACGAACGAAATTCGACATCAGCATTATAACGATATCGGAAACATCATCTGAAAAAGAAAAATGACTCTTATTAAGATTATAAGAAATTGTTCTATATCAAGTACTCAAATAGAACCATGTGTAGTGCTCAATTTGAATGTATTTCTATAACATTCTAATGATCAATATATATTAATTTACGTTTATCATATCCTAAATCTGCAATTCCTTAAAATGCACAAAGTCAAATTAAAACTTAAATTTTATGTTTAATTAAATGTATACATAAATCCTAACGATGTAAAATTATTATAGTTTCCAAATATCTAAATATAAAACTAAATTTATGAAAATATTGAAAATTATATGATCTCGATACATAGTGTATTGAACTTTTGTCCTAAATATATGTTTATTCAATATATGAACATTCTTATTTTTTCAAAAAGCAAAAAAAAAACATATGAATGTGGGAACAATGATATTCAAGGTAAAAATCATTTAAAGATGCGTAAATTAATATAAAATTGTATATATAAATAGTTAAATACAAATGGATTTTACGGTTATCTAATATTAGTTAAAAAATAAGAGTTTCAATAACACGAGTTTACACGAAATTATGCTTTTAAAAATTTGAGTGGACAGCTGTTACTTTGTAATTTTTTAACGAAGCATCGATGATGCGAGAGTATTTACAAATAATTATAAATAAGTAACAATTATTAAAAACTATTGACAATGATTGTGTAAACTATTGATAATAATTTATATATATATAAGTCGTACTTAAAGAGAGATTCATTTGCAAATCACATTTTTCCCGAAAACTATAGTAGCAAATATTGATGCACTGGTAGTCGGCACACGAACGAAATTCGACATCAGCATTATAACGATATCGGAAACATCATCTGAAAAAGAAAAATGACTCTTATTAAGATTATAAGAAATTGTTCTATATCAAATACTCAAATAGAACCATGTGTAGTGCTCAATTTGAATGTATTTCTATAACATTCTAATGATCAATATATATTAATTTACGTTTATCATATCCTAAATCTGCAATTCCTTAAAATGCACAAAGTCAAATTAAAACTTAAATTTTATGTTTAATTAAATGTATACATAAATCCTAACGATGTAAAATTATTATAGTTTCCAAATATCTAAATATACAACTAAATTTATGAAAATATTGAAAATTATATGATCTCGATACATAGTGTATTGAACTTTTGCCCTAAATATATGTTTATTCAATATATGAACATTCTTATTTTTTCAAAAAGCAAAAAAAAAACATATGAATGTGGGAACAATGATATTCAAGGTAAAAATCATTTAAAGATGCGTAAATTAATATAAAATTGTATATATAAATAGTTAAATACAAATGGATTTTACGGTTATCTAATATTAGTTACAAAATAAGTGTTTCAATAACAAGAGTTTACACGAAATTATGCTTTTAAAATTTGAGTGGACAGCTGTTACTTTGTAATTTTTTAACGAAGCATCGATGATGCGAGAGTATTTACAAATAATTATAAATAAGTAACAATTATTAAAAACTATTGATAATAATTTATATATATAAGTCGTACTTAAAGAGAGATTCATTTGCAAATCACATTTTTCCCGAAAACTATAGTAGCAAATTTTGATGCACTGGTAGTCGGCACACGAACGAAATTCGACATCAGCATTATAACAATATCGGGAACATCATCTGAAAAAGAAAAATGACTCTTATTAAGATTATAAGAAATTGTTCTATATCAAATACTCAAATAGAACCATGTGTAGTGCTCAATTTGAATGTATTTCTATAACATTCTAATGATCAATATATATTAATTTACGTTTATCATATCCTAAATCTGCAATTCCTTAAAATGCACAAAGTCAAATTAAAACTTAAATTTTATGTTTAATTAAATGTATACATAAATCCTAACGATGTAAAATTATTATAGTTTCCAAATATCTAAATATACAACTAAATTTATGAAAATATTGAAAATTATATGATCTCGATACATAGTGTATTGAACTTTTGCCCTAAATATATGTTTATTCAATATATGAACATTCTTATTTTTTCAAAAAGCAAAAAAAAAAACATATGAATGTGGGAACAATGATATTCAAGGTAAAAATCATTTAAAGATGCGTAAATTAATATAAAATTGTATATATAAATAGTTAAATACAAATGGATTTTACGGTTATCTAATATTAGTTACAAAATAAGTGTTTCAATAACAAGAGTTTACACGAAATTATGCTTTTAAAAATTTGAGTGGACAGCTGTTACTTTGTAATTTTTTAACGAAGCATCTATGATGCGAGAGTATTTACAAATAATTATAAATAACAATTATTGAAAAACTATTGACAATGATTGTGTAAACTATTGATAATAATTTATATATATATAAGTCGTACTTAAAGAGAGATTCATTTGCAAATCACATTTTTCCCGAAAACTATAGTAGCAAATATTGATGCACTGGTAGTCGGCACACGAACGAAATTCGACATCAGCATTATAACGATATCGGAAACATCATCTGAAAAAGAAAAATGACTCTTATTAAGATTATAAGAAATTGTTCTATATCAAGTACTCAAATAGAACCATGTGTAGTGCTCAATTTGAATGTATTTCTATAACATTCTAATGATCAATATATATTAATTTACGTTTATCATATCCTAAATCTGCAATTCCTTAAAATGCACAAAGTCAAATTAAAACTTAAATTTTATGTTTAATTAAATGTATACATAAATCCTAACGATGTAAAATTATTATAGTTTCCAAATATCTAAATATAAAACTAAATTTATGAAAATATTGAAAATTATATGATCTCGATACATAGTGTATTGAACTTTTGTCCTAAATATATGTTTATTCAATATATGAACATTCTTATTTTTTCAAAAAGCAAAAAAAAAACATATGAATGTGGGAACAATGATATTCAAGGTAAAAATCATTTAAAGATGCGTAAATTAATATAAAATTGTATATATAAATAGTTAAATACAAATGGATTTTACGGTTATCTAATATTAGTTAAAAAATAAGAGTTTCAATAACACGAGTTTACACGAAATTATGCTTTTAAAAATTTGAGTGGACAGCTGTTACTTTGTAATTTTTTAACGAAGCATCGATGATGCGAGAGTATTTACAAATAATTATAAATAAGTAACAATTATTAAAAACTATTGACAATGATTGTGTAAACTATTGATAATAATTTATATATATATAAGTCGTACTTAAAGAGAGATTCATTTGCAAATCACATTTTTCCCGAAAACTATAGTAGCAAATATTGATGCACTGGTAGTCGGCACACGAACGAAATTCGACATCAGCATTATAACGATATCGGAAACATCATCTGAAAAAGAAAAATGACTCTTATTAAGATTATAAGAAATTGTTCTATATCAAATACTCAAATAGAACCATGTGTAGTGCTCAATTTGAATGTATTTCTATAACATTCTAATGATCAATATATATTAATTTACGTTTATCATATCCTAAATCTGCAATTCCTTAAAATGCACAAAGTCAAATTAAAACTTAAATTTTATGTTTAATTAAATGTATACATAAATCCTAACGATGTAAAATTATTATAGTTTCCAAATATCTAAATATACAACTAAATTTATGAAAATATTGAAAATTATATGATCTCGATACATAGTGTATTGAACTTTTGCCCTAAATATATGTTTATTCAATATATGAACATTCTTATTTTTCAAAAAGCAAAAAAAAAACATATGAATGTGGGAACAATGATATTCAAGGTAAAAATCATTTAAAGATGCGTAAATTAATATAAAATTGTATATATAAATAGTTAAATACAAATGGATTTTACGGTTATCTAATATTAGTTACAAAATAAGTGTTTCAATAACAAGAGTTTACACGAAATTATGCTTTTAAAAATTTGAGTGGACAGCTGTTACTTTGTAATTTTTTAACGAAGCATCGATGATGCGAGAGTATTTACAAATAATTATAAATAAGTAACAATTATTAAAAACTATTGATAATAATTTATATATATAAGTCGTACTTAAAGAGAGATTCATTTGCAAATCACATTTTTCCCGAAAACTATAGTAGCAAATTTTGATGCACTGGTAGTCGGCACACGAACGAAATTCGACATCAGCATTATAACAATATCGGGAACATCATCTGAAAAAGAAAAATGACTCTTATTAAGATTATAAGAAATTGTTCTATATCAAATACTCAAATAGAACCATGTGTAGTGCTCAATTTGAATGTATTTCTATAACATTCTAATGATCAATATATATTAATTTACGTTTATCATATCCTAAGTCTGCAATTCCTTAAAATGCACAAAGTCAAATTAAAACTTAAATTTTATGTTTAATTAAATGTATACATAAATCCTAACGATGTAAAATTATTATAGTTTCCAAATATCTAAATATACAACTAAATTTATGAAAATATTGAAAATTATATGATCTCGATACATAGTGTATTGAACTTTTGCCCTAAATATATGTTTATTCAATATATGAACATTCTTATTTTTTCAAAAAGCAAAAAAAAAACATATGAATGTGGGAACAATGATATTCAAGGTAAAAATCATTTAAAGATGCGTAAATTAATATAAAATTGTATATATAAATAGTTAAATACAAATGGATTTTACGGTTATCTAATATTAGTTACAAAATAAGTGTTTCAATAACAAGAGTTTACACGAAATTATGCTTTTAAAAATTTGAGTGGACAGCTGTTACTTTGTAATTTTTTAACGAAGCATCGATGATGCGAGAGTATTTACAAATAATTATAAATAACAATTATTGAAAAACTATTGACAATGATTGTGTAAACTATTGATAATAATTTATATATATATAAGTCGTACTTAAAGAGAGATTCATTTGCAAATCACATTTTTCCCGAAAACTATAGTAGCAAATATTGATGCACTGGTAGTCGGCACACGAACGAAATTCGACATCAGCATTATAACGATATCGGAAACATCATCTGAAAAAGAAAAATGACTCTTATTAAGATTATAAGAAATTGTTCTATATCAAGTACTCAAATAGAACCATGTGTAGTGCTCAATTTGAATGTATTTCTATAACATTCTAATGATCAATATATATTAATTTACGTTTATCATATCCTAAATCTGCAATTCCTTAAAATGCACAAAGTCAAATTAAAACTTAAATTTTATGTTTAATTAAATGTATACATAAATCCTAACGATGTAAAATTATTATAGTTTCCAAATATCTAAATATAAAACTAAATTTATGAAAATATTGAAAATTATATGATCTCGATACATAGTGTATTGAACTTTTGTCCTAAATATATGTTTATTCAATATATGAACATTCTTATTTTTTCAAAAAGCAAAAAAAAAACATATGAATGTGGGAACAATGATATTCAAGGTAAAAATCATTTAAAGATGCGTAAATTAATATAAAATTGTATATATAAATAGTTAAATACAAATGGATTTTACGGTTATCTAATATTAGTTAAAAAATTACAGAGTAAACAGCTGTCCACGCAAATTTTAAA
>JASXSY010000153.1:0-40299 GCA_034509805.1 Sipha maydis
ATCGTAAGTCACAATTTTTTTTTATAAGTGCTCAAAGTTCCAATTTATACGAAATATGTAAAAATCACGATAATTTGCAAGTTATTTTGTAGATAAAAATTCATAAAATTTTTTCTGTTCATACTTAAGGTTCAAAATTTTAACACGAGGTTATGTATAAGCTACTCTTCAAAAATCTTTAAAAAAATTTCTACCGGAATTAGAGGAAAAAATTTTATGACTGTTTGAAATTTAAATATTTACGAAATTGCATAAAATAGCGATTTATTCTCAAACGATTTTAAATATTTTTTATAATTCAAAAAGTATAAGTCGCAGATTTTTGAAATTTCTACCAGCTGTTAAGATTGGTATTTCCTTTATGTCATATTTTTTTCAAAATATTATATTGATTTTTAAGCCACTTATAGGCATTTAAAATATTCGATTTTTTTACATTTTTTTTTTATAATCGGTGATAAAAAAAATTTGGCTCGTACAAAATACTTGAAAATTTAATAAAAGATTCCACAGAAGTAGTTCTTAAAGTCATTCAAAAATTATTAAAATCCATAGGCACAATTTTTTTTTATAAGCGTTTGAACAGCGAATATTGACATAAAATTACATGTAAAATATAATATAATGTATAATATTCTAGACTGACAAATGATATAGGTTTTTTTAAAATGCCCTAACTCAAAAACGAAAACCGCAACAACTTGAAATTATCATTAAATCTTTATATTGATGTTTTCTATACATGGTTAAAATTTCAAAGTATTTTGACATATTTTGACTTATTTATAGACAATTTAAATTTTCGGTTTTTCTAAATTTTTCGTTTAAAAATAAAATATACTTATATAATATTTATAAATAACATTGTATTATATTCTAGACTAACATATCATCTCCGTTCAGAATCGTTTTTCGTATACAATGATACCTATCATTTGAATTCAAATTTAACAAATCCATTATAATGACCTATCCTATGAAGAGTCGCACTCCACCCCCAAGTGTACAGCAGAGCGAGGCCCATCCGTTCTTTTTTTCAATGAAACTATATAAAATAAAATATCTGAGATATATCCGTTGTATTTCATTTTTTCTAATTTTTTTTTTTTTTTTTTATTTCAATTCGGTTAACATGATTCACATAAATGAATTGTATTTTACAGGATTATTTTTTCCCGCTAGTGAATTGTGTACTCAAATGATATAGTCACAAAAATAGAATAATAACATTGTTGTTACTCTTATCTTAATATATCAATAATACACAAACTGCATAATAATTTAACGTTATAATGGTGCACGGAATAATGTTTGTGGTATTTGTACCACTAAGTTCAACTAGACAGACGGTTTAATCCGAATAACCTCACCTGTTATAAATTGTGTATCAAAATCCGTCAGAACTTTTGAAGTTTTTATTATGAAAATCTCAGCGCCCTGCAATAATAATCGCATACAGGACTGTGTGTTGAAGCGAGTAGTCGGTGTTATTTTGACGATTGGTAACAAATTCTCTTAGTAGTACAATACACCTTCCCTCGTTCTCCCACCCTCATTTGAACATTTTGTAAACCGATTTCTTTTTTCATTTTACCCGACAAGATTATTATTATTATTATTTCCACTCTCTTTTTCCTTTACTATTGATCACCAACGCGATCATTTATTTCAAACAATTTAATTTTCCACTTTTTTTTTTATCTTTTACTGCTGTACACATGCCATTCAATACTCGATTTTTTTGCCTTTTATTTCATACACCACTTTCTCTCCTTCATCGATTATTCTTTAACTCTGAATATTTTAATTTAATCTACTTTGCCTTTAAGATTCCCTCTATATAAAAATTTATGTTTGTATTTATTTTTTACCGTCATAAAAAACTTACTTTTACATTTCGTCAAAATTCTAGAAATCGATTAAAAACTTAGCCAATATCTTACGATTACTTTTCGATAAAAACGAAAACCTTTTTTGATTAAAAGAACATAACTACGTTTGTAATATACATGTACGTATACATACGTATTATACATAATGAAAACGTCAGATTGTTTGGCATCAAGTATAAAGTTGATTTTACATAATTAGTAAACTATGCCGAAAGTCGTATGCATTTAATGAATACCAGTGGTAATAAAAAGTAATTCAATACGCTTCCGAAACAAATCCCAATAAATCAACTGAATTCCGTCAATTATCGAACAACTAAAGTTTTTCGGAGGCGAGGAGCAAAATTATATTAAAGGCGTATACTTTGTTCGGACAAAGCTTGCAAAACTTAAATATTAATCTAAACAGAATGCGGCAATTCAATATATCTATATGTACACGTTCGGAAAACATTGTTCATATCATATTGTTTAAACGTATTATTAATATCGTTGACGACTTGACGTTTCTCTGCAGCAGTGCATTTTATAAGGAATTTTCACTGGGCGACAAAAAATGTTTTTCTCAAAATAGTCATTGTAGAATACCATAGTATTACTCATTCGTTTCGCATTATATCGCCCAATCTTTCAAAATACTGTCGACAGAGTATAATCACTGGGCGACATTTGTGTCGCCTTGTTAACTAGTTAAAAAATGCACTGCTCTGCAGAGTTTCCCTTTACCATAACGGAATGGGATGGGTAATGGGTATTGGGGAGGTGGACGAGAGATAGAGAAAAATAATAGAAAAATCAATTCCACATTTAAATAAATTACAATGCTATATGATATAGCGCGGTGCGCACGCGGTCTTATGCGTGTAGGCACTATTGACATTTCGGTCATACGCATATATAAAACGGTGTGCGATTTTCGCGATAAACCTTCGTCCGGGGTGGTACCTACACAAATATATGTCGTACGACACGATGGTCTGGTGCAACTGCGTACGTACACGTGCGCACGTGTACACGGGTGCATACAGTGCGGTATATACCAGGGTTGGTAAAATGTTATGACGGTACGCGACAAAAATTACCTTTGATTTTATTTCTTCGAGGTCGCCATTAAAAATTGAAAAAAATTAAATGTATTTTTTTCATATTACGCGTGATGAGAAAACATTTATTGTTGACATAACATTGTATAAATAATATATATATATATATATATAAGTACATTGCTTCGGTCATCGTACTCGATAATTGCGATTAATTTTGTCGAACGGTAAACGCCGCGATCCCCGTTGATGTCTGGCTTATAATTAGTAAGTTTTAATGAAGTACGAGCGGCGCTACACTCGTCGGTCAGCCGGTGTCCTGAATGGGATCTGAAAAAAATCGGTCTACGACAACGATGACGCGCGCGGACAAAAAAATCTACGCCCGCGTGTCGTACGTTACGTTCGGTAACTGGTTTACGTCTACGTTGTTGACGGACGTACACAATACTTTCCGAAAGACAATAGCGAAACAGCGGCTTCGGCGTAGCGTCGTTGTGGATTTGTCGTTAAAAAAAAAAAAAAAAAAAAGAAAAAACCTAATATAAACGTTGTAATTCTTCGCGTGCCACGGGGTTGCCGTTCCCCCCGCCGCCGCCGCCGCCGGTATGCACATTACACAGCGATGTGCAAACAGTTCGCCGCTCGAAATTCCGCGTACCTAGCGCAAACACGCACTTCGCCGCCCGCGCGCACACGCAAAGTGTACACACAAGTTCGTACAGCGACGACGATCGCTTTCCACGTACGGTCCGTGTACATAATAATAAACATGTGTGTGTGTGTGTGTGTGTGTACAGCGAACGTTTAATTTCCGGTGACTGGTGACTGGGGCCGGAGGGTTTTAGACCGCGAGCCCGCACACGCCCGCATACGCCCGCACACGCATCATCAACGCCATCATCGTCATCATCGGTGCATAGCTATCGTCGTCAACATCGTCATCGTCTCTACCTGTACCACGTGTGCACACCGTTTCGCACCGTTTCCACAGCACTGGCTCTACCGTTGCAGTTGCACAGCCGTGGTCCCGCGCGTCGTTTAAGGCCTCTTTCACGCGAAGCCACCATGGCACCGCCACCACACCACACGACAGCACCACCAGACAAGTTTCGCCAACGTTCGTGCTGCCAGAAGCGCTCCCAGATGTGTTTATCACGTCCCGGAATGAAGTTAAGATTCAGTACGGTATCGAAACGGAAGTCGAAGAGACACGTGTAACATACCTGTGCAGTAAGGTTATACGTAGACGGGGGAAAAGAAAGAAGTTTTGGGTGCACCCACTACTGTCTGACCGTTCTATTTAAGGATTATTTGATTTACTCCGTAACGATTTGAGGAAACACGAAGATGGATGTTTTAATTATTTAAGAACGTCACTTACGTCATTCGATGAACTATTGGAACTTATGCAACAATATTCAATGAATTAAATATGAGGGAATGTTATTCATCTGTCGAAAAATTGTTTGTAACATTTTCTGAATCAAAGTTGCTATGCGTGGTTATAATATTGACAACGTCAAAAACAAGGTACACAAGCGCCACTGGCGAATGAATAGAATGCGAGTTTTTACATCAAGACAATATACATTTAACCGGTAGCGTGACTATTCTGGCCGCGCGTTTAGCATATTTGGTCGCGTCAACTGATAAGAGCTTCGTGTGAAAGAGGCCTAAAACTGTTGTGTGCAGTACGGACGACACGCGCACCGCGTGTAAAAAATGTCAAGCGCGCGGTATAAAACATTCGAGAGCGAACGGAGAGCGAAAAAAACGAAACATAACTAAATGTTTTACTATTCGTTGATTAACGTAACGTAAAGTCGTTGAACTTTTTTGTCGCGCAAGCCACCGCTCGAGGTTTACATTCCGATTGTATTTGTCTATAAAGTGTTAACGTTTTTGTATTATTTATGCTTTCGTGTACACAGATCGGAAACACATTTGTAATACAAATCTAAAGCACTACAGTTTGTTAGTATAAAACCAATAGGTTTAATTTTTACGGTGTGTTCGGTAAAATATTGATAAACGTTATAATCCGTGTCTTTGTATCCACTGTACGAGTAGTATTTGTTGGGCTTTTTTGATATTCGATAAATTAATTTACGTTTTTTACTATCTTACATTTCAATTACTTGAATTATTGGGTAGAGACAGACCTTTTGAGGACCACGGGTTCGAAAAATATATTATTACTGAAATAAAATTCATATAAAGAAATGATAAGTACATTCAATCTTTTTATCGATATAATTATTAATTATTATTGTTATTGTTATTATAGATTTTGATGCATATTATTTTCGGTAAATCAGCAATCAGGACACATATTATTCACGTATGCGTTAAATTTTTTAAAAAAAAATTCTTCAATAATAACGTTGATAATGTTATTAACTAACGTGTACTATCTTACTAACGTATAAGATAACTTCAATAAACCCTCGTTTCGTTGTTGTTAAAGTCATACTTTTAGTTAAATTTAGAACAACGTAATTGTATATTTTACATGTTTAACAGCAAAAAATTAACCTGACATTTTGTAATTGAGACTGTCGACTGTCAAAGGCCAATAAAAAGTTTTTACGGAAAACACCCGTTCTATGACAACTATTTATTAAATGGATGGGGAATCGTGCATTTTATAACCCGATTGCCACAAAACTCTATTAGTTCACACAATGTTTACGATCCTTAAATACTTTAAAATTGAGCGAGAAAAACACAATATATTTTGGCGTAATACAACAAATAAATATCACATTGATTGGGAGAACTTTAAATTATTCTCCTATGCATGATATTACATTATCTGATCTTTTCAATACAAATCCAGAATTTCTAAATTCTAATATTATGTTAGTATTCGAAAAAAGTTTAAAAGTCGTAGACACTGAATACATATACATATATATATATATATATTTGTAATCAAGTAGCGATTGCTAAAAGTTTAATAATTCGAAAAACTTGATTACTCGAACTTTTAAATTCCCTTAGAAACATCTGCAGTTTAACTAAATATATTTCTAGTGCTGTAATTTGGAAGCTATACATTTTATAAATAACTTAACAGAACCACTTTAATTTATTTTTTATAGATTATATCTTATATTTTGTCACGATGTTAACCACTCGTATCATAAAACTTAGAGAGCGCGAATTGGATTAGGTCCTAATTGCTTTGTTTTACATTTTTTTTTTTTTTTCGTGCATATATATATATATCAATGATTCATTAATAATCCTATACTTCAATAAACAATTGTTAACTATATTTATATTTATATATTACTTACAACTATAAAACTTGGTTATATGTTCATAAGTCTCATATTATCGATATTTGTTTTTAAAACGCGATTAGTTACTTTAATAATATAGTGCTAAAAACTAAAAACTTAAAATTTGTGACTTACTACCATTTACAAAGGAGTATTATTTTTCCTTATGATAAACCGTAATGTTTGCTTAAAACTTGATTTGGCTGACTTGAAGCGTATTTATTTTTATTTATTTTATCCATTATAATTTTAGTTATGAGTAATCGAAACTTTACCAAAGTATGTCATGTACAACAACTATGACGTCTTCTTCCGCTGTTGAAAACTCTAGGAGTACTACTTTTACCTAAACGTATAAGTTAACCTAATATGGTGAGTCGCGCGATTGGAGGGTGTATAGATATTTTATTACAGTTGACCGATGACGGCGAAATACTTTGCGGCATACCTCCGTAACGGTATCTCTCTTATCCCTCTATATTTACGTATATATATATATATATATATATGTGTCTGTGTGTATTTATGACTTGTATATGTATAAATACTTTATATGTATATGTTTATATTTATATACTTGTATTATGTAAAATGTATATAGCGTATATATTTAACACATTTATATAAATATGTATACATGTATATAACGTGGTCGGTCCGTCGGGTGTTGTTATTACAGCATACGACGGCAGCGTGGTGTACGCGTCAAAACGGTAAAAGTTTCCCGTCGGAAGGAACTTAAAATATCACGTTAACGGGTGTGTCGCCAGGCCGGAAGAGTGCGTCTCTTTGAAGGGGCTGACGGGCGATGGAGTTAGCCGAAAAACGTTTTTCCCTCGTGGGAACCGCAGCCGCCGTAGCCGCGGAATAACGAATTTTCAGCCGAAAACTTGTTCGAGAACCACACTGTTGTATCTTTATATATATATATGTTATGTATATGTGTGTATGTGTGTGTGTATACGCGGCGACTTAACTGAAATAATTCATATGTTGCATAGATCGCCGTGAATTTCTCTGGGGAATCTGTTCATCGTTCATATACGTAGTTATTAGTGCTACACACACATACACCTTTACACTGTACTTCTCGAGTGTCTGTATATGTCTCAAGCTAAATGATTCATTTGGCGATTTAGTCGAATATCTTGGTCGAAACGCGATTAACGTTACGTGATTTTCACGACGCATAAGATACACTGCCAGCGTGTTTATGTTTATCATTTTTTTCACAATATCTTTCTGTAGTTATTAGACAAAAATATTAAAATAGTATTTTCGTTCGATATTCAAAAGAATCGTGTTTAAAAAGCAACTATCAGTACAAAATTAAAAATAAATATATTCCTCCATAAATTATATGTTCTGGTTTATACAAGTTCAAAGGAAACATCAAAGGAATAAAGCAAGAGCCAAAGCAATGAGTGTTCATGTATAGAATATAGAAGACAAACTATACCTTTTGGTAATTTGATGTGTTTTATCGAATGAAATTAAAAACTGAGTTATAATATTTATTTTAAGTGTTATTTAGTAATTTATAACTATATTTTATCTAGATTAATTTAATTATCTGTCTACTTCAAGAAAATTGAAATATTTTGCATCGTTATCTAAAATTAGATAAATTTAAAGTAGTCATATTTTATCTCAGAACTATACAACAACACATATTTATATTCAATACATATTACAGGTCGTTGGTCGATAAAACTATAAATTATTTCGTTTTAGATTCTGTGCGAAGTGAAAGATATGTATATTCATTTTACGATTATTATTATTTCGTATGGCTTAGATATAACATTCACGGTTTAACATAATAAAATTCACATAGTATAAAATAGGTACAAGTATTGAAATAGATTAATAGATAAAATATAAAAGATTTTACGATGAAATTTTTTCTTTATCTCATTATTTTTATTTTATTTATAGCACTTTTTCGAGATGTAACTTTACACCAAAAATTCTCGGTAGCATCCTTTTAATTAGGAAATTGGATACTAATGATTTTTTGAAAAAGCCATTTTCCATATTTTTTCCGCTGTTTTTTCGACTTGTTGTTGAAATTAAATAAATAATGATCAATTTCGTATACTAAGAGTTTATATTTCTTTTGATACAACATCAAAGTAAGTTTGTGATTTCATAATCTTAACACTGAATGCAAGGATAAACTGAAGTAATTTCACCAGATTTAAATATATTATTTTATAATAACCGAAAGCTAAGGCTGCATCAATTAATTTCAGAAAGTTTGAAATACTGCAACACCAATCGTTTTCACGAATATTATCATTGATTTTCTTCTTTTTTTCTGTATTTTATCAGTTTTTTCTCTTTTTTTTTAATCCACAGAGTTATACATAACGCAACTTTATACTTTATATTAAATAACCAGCTTGGCGTGACATAATCGAATCTGTTATTCCATGTAAACCGGATGATAACTTATTTATTTATTATTGGCAAATAATATATAAAATAATCGTAATCCATGTTATTTATTTATTTTGTTTTTGGTCAGGACGTCTAATGATTTTTCTACATTTTTTTCTGTCTTATATACATTTGGTGCTATACAATGACATCGTTTTCTATTCTTATTATCAGATCCGATCAATGCGTACACACAATATAATCTACAGTTATACCGAAACTAATATTGTTTTCGCATATCTTCAGTTCACTTTCTTCGTGGTGGCGATTTTTCTTTGTCCGTGGGAACCGTTTACACCTGGGGCATGTAGCATAATATGTTGACAATATTATTAGTTCGCGTTAAGCTCCAAATTATCTGTTGTGCCTTATTATTAAGATATTTTTTCTAAGTAATTACAATCGAAAATTAACGATTTCTCCAACGAGGGTTTTTCGATTGTTGTACTATAAGTTAAACGATTTTTCAAATACATACGTACGTAAAAATCATACATACATACATACATACATACATATATACATATATACATATATATTTACATTCATACACATATAAATGCGTTCAAAGTTACGCCGTAAAGTTGTCTATAATGCATCATACGTAATTAATACACTTTACTTTGTATTACGTACGAGTAGTAGCGTGTTATTAAGTGATAGGTACAGGGCTACTGCTCCTCTCCCAGATAAAAAAAAACAGATACATGTTCCTGTAGCATAGTTAAGTAATAAGTATAGTATATAATTAGTATGTAATGTTATTCTTACTACGGTTTTCAAGTTATGGCTATATAATAAGTGAGAAAAGGCAATATGTATTAGGTCTTTGAAATATAAACTATCGCACAGAAAAACTGTCACAACGACAAGAACTTATTTAATAAAATGATATTTTACTACGTAAAGCGAAATATAGTAATAATATATATAATATCATATATATAGTATATATATATACATCTAATATTAAATACGATTAACTGTGGACCCTCCCCCCATTCTAGAAAAATTTGAAAATACGCCACAGCGCATGAGTATTTCTTGAGATATTAAAACTATTTAATGATTTAAAAAAATAAACCTACATAAAATAAGTGTATACAATACTGTATTCACAAGCACATATAATGTACCAAATGGACATGTCAATTTCACAACGGTTAACTTTAAACGAATGCAATTGTAGTCCGGTCGAAAATAATGTTTTTTAGATTTTTAATCCAAAGAAAACTAAGTGTAAAATATTTATTATTAAATCTTTTATGGAATTTCAAGTGTTTTACAATATTTTTGATTTAGTTTACGACACAGCAAAAATGATTTAGGAAATAATGAAATCACTGAGATTTTACAGTAAAATATGAGCTGCATTTATTCTTTAATTAATGAACATTTCAACTATCTACAAGCTTAACAAACTTACCAAAATTATCATTGTTCTCTCTTTATTGTTTATAATTTTCTTGAAGACTACTTGATTGTTCCACGTTTCTGGTCGATCTAAAATGTTAAGTGAACCTATATCATTTTTAAAACTTTTAAGTCTTATTATATTAAAAAGTGTTTTCTGAAACAAAAAATAAAAAAAACTTCATTGTAAAACCATTAATTTTTGCTTTTATCAGAAGACTTAAAATGAATGATAATTATTAATTTATCATTTTTATTATTATTATTATTATTTTTTTATATATAATTCAAAATTAGTCATTCTGAACAAAAGCTTTAAGTGAAAACCCAAGATTTGTTTTATTTCAATGTTAAAACGAACAATATTCAGTTTCGGAAGGGAAGAAATATTAATTAGTTTTCAACTTATTTAGGCTTGTCGATTTGGTATTTAATATTTTTCAATACAATTGAACAACACTTGTTTATATTTTACTTAATAATTGTTGATATGTGAACTATTTCAAAACGTGAAAAAATCATATTTTCACGCATAATACAAATGTTGAATTTACCTCAAAATATTATATTTTCACAATCTGACTATTCTTATGGTAATTTTTTTTATTTTGAAAAGATAATTGTTGCAACACACTTCCATGTCATATAACGCTCCCAATAGTCCCGCGATATAATGCGCCCACCTGTACCTACGCGTGAAATTTTTCAGACGTTGTTGTGTGTTTCATTTGGAAAATAATTTTATACCCAACTATTAACTAAGTCATTTTCGTCACCATCCCTAAATTACTGTTGTAAAAGTGAAAAGAAAATAACATAGTTGCGTGTTGGATACACATCGTTAAATATAGTTTTGAATGGTTCTTTTTGTTTTATACAAATAATAGTATTGCCATGAAAGTTTTTCATTTTACTCTATTTCTCTCTCTCTCTCTCTCTCTCTCTCTCTCTCTATACATATATATGTATTTTTTTTAATATTAATGGCCTTGTTCATAGTTAGAAAGTTTTTTTGAGTGTACAATTGGGTCAGTACAAAGTATCACGTCAAAGGAAAACCGCATGAAAGTGGTACACATCAAAGGCTTTCATTACACTTTACCCAATTATTATTCATGTATATACATTATACGTGAGATTTTTGTATTCAAATTGTTTTTTGCTGAATTTACATTATTGATTTCATGTCTATTATTTTTTTTACTATAAAAATTTAAGCGTAAAAAATTACATCCTTTAGAGAATGTTCAAAGTAGACAGTGCATGGAATAGGCCTTAATACGTTATAGTAAATCCATTCAACGTAGGTAGTTAGGATCATAGTAGTTGGTTCCTGCAACTTTTCCCTACATCACAGAACAGTAACATATACTCGTAGTGTTGACGTCGATTGTGCGCATGAAAGTGTTTGCTTAAGTGCACAATGGCGTATTTTATTGAAACTTGTAAAAAAAAAAAATAATTTACTTAAGTGAATACGTTTCGTTCTGTTTTTTACAGGTCTGTATAGTGTACTATATATTCACTATACGTGCGTCAGATAATCAAAATAGTTTACTTGAGAATTTATTACATTTTACGTAACTGAAAATAGTTTTAATTTTATAGGAACCTACTAAGGTTTTAGCTGCCCATAAGTATGATATTCTAATATGTTTCCATATCCATTAAACTATCGTGTTTAACGATGGCGTAAGTAAGGGGAGGAGATTTTGAGATTCAACCCCCTATTTCCAAAATCTTAGTTAGTAAATGAATAGATAATAATAAAAATAATTATTACCTAAATACATCAAACCATCCACCCCAAGAATATAATCCTTGCCTACGCTTTTTGAGTTTACTGACAATAATATTGAATATTTCGTATAAAGCTCAAACGAGCGTCGCACTCAGAGTAATTGCGTACCAGGTGAACTCGTTCGTTTTTACAGTTAGTCTTAATTTACTAGATTGAAGAGCGTAATTCTGCTCATAAAATAAATAGTTTAACGAAAAAACATGATGCGACGTCTTCTCCGTCACATTCAGCAATGTACAAATAAAACGTAACATAACGAGTTTAGCTGAAGAGATGATGATATTATTAAATGAATAATAAAATAAGTATAGGTACTTAGTTGTTACTAACTTAGACTAAAGTAGTTTGTATAAGAATAGTGTAGATTTAAATATTCTTTTGTTTTGCGTTTAGACAATATTAAAATATACCAATACTTTCTCTACCAACCTACTCTTAAAATAATTTTGCCATCTAATCCAAATTTCTTTCAAACTGCCTACCGACGACTTACAATTTCTTAATTTTCCATCACTACATATTAGATAATTTAAATTTAGCATGGTCATTTTAAATTATAAATGAAAACAAATATACTTCAAAACAAGGCTATGTAATAACGGGATGTTATAATATGTAGACAGCGGATTCGAGAACTAACGATACATGCTCACTCGGTTTTTTCTAAATGGAGTTCGTTTATTCAGCTAGCACTCCATCTTGGTATCGTTCGTACTTTCACTCTCTAGAGTATCTTTATAACAATGACGATTGGTGTTTTTGACCGGAAGATCCTGCAGCCCTTTGGGAATATTTATTTTCTCGATACGTGCCCTGGTTATAGTTTTCGAGTATCACATTATTTTTATCGTTTCTTCTTCATTTATTAATTTTGATCTTTAACTTAACCGTAGTCCACTGGGTTTTGTAGATTTGTCATTTACAAACTCAATATAATGTCTTTTTGTTCAGTTCACTTTTGATCAAATGGAAATCCTTCGAATATCGACTTCATTGTATAATTTGTAACACTCAATACTGTTGTTATATAGTGCATATTATTTTGCATGTATTTGTGCAAAGTAGATACTTTATGCTTGGACCAGACGTAGATTCAGGAAGGTGAAAGAGGGCGTGAAAGGAGCGAACCCTATATCCCCCAATAGTCTATTCAATTATTTTTTATTGATCATTTAAAAATCCTATACTTTTCTTTACCAATAAAATATAATGAACAATTTACGCACAGATTCGGTAATAATTTTTTGTACATACAAGATGAATACCAATAATTGTATAGTATCTTGTTTAATGTGTTTTATCTTGTATCAATTGATAATATTATTCAGTGTATTGTAATAAAAATTATTGAAACACTATACTTATTATTGCAGGAAATCGTTGACTTTTGCGCGTTACGAGTCATCTTTGTTATTGCTGTGAAAAAATACAAAAATTCTTTATTAATATATCCTGAGGTTAAAAACATCAATTTTGCTTAAGAAATATTAAATTATTATTGAATGCATGCATAATTTCTTAAAATTTTAGCTAAATTGACAATTTCTGTCGCAACAACAGAAGGAAGTTTTCATTTTAAAGGCTGTTTAAAACTTGGTTAAGGGCAAGAATGGGAAAAAAAATATTGATAGGATTGGCCTTTATGCATATTCATAAGGATATAAATATTAACACTGAAAATAACCAAAAAAATATAATTAACAGATTTCTATAGGAAACAACTAAAACTTGACTTTATATTATAAAAATAAAGTATACTTTTAATTTATAATACCATAATATTGTTATTTTATTCTTTTAATTGTTATAAAATTTAAAGTTATTCCTTCATTTACAACTTACCATACATATATCCTATTTGTATATAAATATATGAATGTATATCACCCGCTATGCGCTCCGTGAAAAATGTTTGGATTCACTCCGGTTCTTGACTATACTATTGATGAGTAATTTGTTTTTTTCGATTCGCGATATTTGACGATTTGACTATTGCAATTTACATAACTATGTTTAGTAATCACAAAGAACTTTCAGAACCCCATTGAATTATATAGTTTTGTCAGGTTTTTATTTAATCGACAAAAACACATTATTTCGTTATTACTATATTTATTTTACATGATAATACAATACAGTTAAATTATTATTTGTTTTGAAAAAAAAATCAAAGTTTCTTATGGATGTTAGAATTTATAAGTATATACATCCAATAGCGTTATAAGTGTTATAAGACATATATTTCTTTATATATGTCTATATGATGGGTTTAGACAGAATTTATTATTGAAATCAATATTTTCATTAAATCTAACCAGTGTTTACGTAATTAAGATTAAATAAAATTAGATTAGTTATAAATATTAGACATATAAACTATATATTTATATATAAGTAAATATTTATCTATATGAAATAAAAACATAAATTAATAAATTATTGAAGATAGATTAGAACTTATCGTTAAGAATTTATAAATTCGAAAAATAATTGCTAAAGAAGAATTCGTCCATTTTTTTATTCTATTTGCAAATAAAAGCATATAGTATAACACATGTAAGAGTAAACACAATTTTTACCTAGACAATTGTTAGAAGATGATTATTTTCATGTTAAATAATTCTGAGATGACACAAAATATTTTCGTTTAGATAAGATAATAAATAGAAGAAAAACAATTGTCTAAATATTTCAAACTATATGAATTTATCCAGTATCCGGGACAAGTTTCTTCATTGAATCTAACATTTGATTTGATCAGTGGACAAAGAGGTTATTAAACGTAAATCGTAATAAAATAGGTGATTCTTTTATCGTATTCTGCACGTAATAATGACATTTTACGACAATTTCAAATAATTACGTCGTATTGCACTCGGACATTCGACCCGGGCGTAAGACTCGTTTGACATAATATACATAAACGAGCTTGTCGATAAGTCGTCAAGTCCAAATGTAGGTGCGAGTATCGAATTCGTGTTCAGATATAATCTTAGTAATGTTATACGAGGTATAATAAATTCGTGGAGTTTATTTTTTTTTTTAAAAAAACGAATAGACATATTTCCTGGAACATTTAGAAGCCCGTTTGAATTGGACTACGGCACGGCACGCGTTCACCTATTATTTCGTGCACGTTGTTATAATAATAATAATAATAACAATAATGATATCAATAATAATAATAATAATAATAATAATAATATTAACAATAATAATAATAATTATAATAGTAATAATAATAATATAAAATTGGAAATAACTAATCGATATTTGACCATGTTATTGTGTGCGAAGAATTTTAACCCTGGAATATTAGATAAACCTCGATCATGTACATACTGTATAATTTTGCTGTTGCATCGTTAATTCTATTTATTATTATTTTTCACAAAAATAACACAACACGTATGGTATAATACAATCTTTGTGAGCCAACGCATTGGAATGGTAAGAGTATACTAAATTATACGTATAATGCACACCTGCACACACATGTATGTACATCTTATGTGCAGTAAAATTATCGCGTTGTTCTGTTCACTGCGCGAGGAAGTGATGTAGTCTTTAGATACCCGTTGTTTAATTTGTTTTAATTTATTTATATAATAAATATAATAATAAAAATAATTCTTCTTCTTCTTCTTCTACTTCGCCTTCCTCCCAACTATTTGGGGTCGGCCACCCTTGTCCTACACCTCCACTTTACTCGGTCAATCACATCTCCTCTGCACACACCGACAGCCCTCATGTCATTCTCCAAAGTCTCCAACCATTTCTTTTTTGGTCTTCTTCTTCCTCTTTTCCCTTCAACGTCCATCTTCATAACCACTCTTACTGCATTCGTTTCCTCTCGCCTCATCACATGCCCAAACCATCTCATATTTTCTCTCATCTTGTCCACAATTGGCGCTACACCAACACTACCTCTCACGTATTCATTCCTTATTCTATCTTCTCTTGTCACTCCACTCAACCATCTAAGCATTCTCATTTCCGCGACACTCATACTTTGTTCTATTCTCTTGTAATAATAACAATAATTATAACAATAATAATAATAATAAATTTTTTGTGTTCCACGATCGTACTGAACGTGCGCTCGTTTCATTCGGTTTTCACCGAATCGCATACCGTTTTCGTGCACATTTTTAATGTTTCGACGTTTAGCGCGTCGCCGTTATGACTATACAGATCGTCACGATTGAAATCGTTCGTGCCGCTGAGCAGAATAACGTGGCAACGACGTTAGATTAAAATGTGTCATCGGCGCGTCGATGATGTATTACACCGAGCAGATTAGTATTCGATGAACATCTGTTTTACGGTCACTTGGAAATGTTTTCGCAATAAAAGCTCTTTAAGCAGTAAAAGTAATTCCGTTGGTTGATTAATGCGCGTAAAACGACAAAAAAAAGTTTACGCCGTTGCTGACCCACTTGGTTCTTTAACGGAGAGTTTTCATTACAACTCGGAAAAAATAAACCCGAAAACACGTCGCCGTGTGTCCGTGCGCGTCCTTGTGCTCTGCCTTTTTAATTTACATTGAAAATTAAGTTTGTTTCGAACAAAACTTCTCCTATTTTATTTTTTCTTTCTTGTTGTTGTTGTTGCTGCTGCTGCTGCTGCTGCTGTTGCCGCTATTCAAGGAACGGGTCGACTTGAAAGCACACTTATTTCGTCGAACGGCAGTGAAAGGGTGTAACAATGAGTCCATCCCTCGCTTATCCACCGGTTTATATGTGTTCGTTGCTAATTACATTATGACACGTCCATGTATACAAGACAGCATACGTCAGTCGATGTATTCAAAAAATATCGGTACAAAGTTTTGTCACATTTAAACGAGCCATTATAACGTGTAACAGTATATGTTTATTTGTAATTTTTTCATTTCTTCTACTTTTTCAAAATAAATGTTCATTAATAATACGGTTGGAATAATAATATATCGTATTTGAATACCGTGTTGACCGAAACGCTCGTTTCAAGTTATGACGTTCATCGTTTAACACCCACTCAGAGATAGCCGAAATATGTAGATAAACTATCACTATGTTGTTCTAAAAACTGACAAAAATTGTCGATAGGTTTCAAATAATGTTCTTTGTTCTGTTGCAGTGCTGCGACAATTTTAATGTAATCGTGGAATTGACGGACATATTGTTTAAAATAAATTATAAGTTAGACATAACGATCATAAAAATAATTAATTTAGATGACATTTTGAATTAAATGAAGGACTATCTGTTACAGTGTAGTTGTACATTTTACCAGTTATAGTATTTTAAAACGTTCCCAGGTATTACAAACAAACAAATAATTGCTACGTTGTTATATTAGTTTTCAATGCTTCTAAATATTAATTACAAAATGATAAATGTAAGTGGGTTGAACGTTTCTCTAATTTTCGGTAACAGTATAATATACAAACTGCTTATACTTAGTTCACAGAAACTTGACATTCTCAGACACAAAATTGTTTCTTCCTGCTATCTTCATCATGGTCACATTTTTCTCCTAATCCACTCCTTTTGTCCTTTTCATAGTTCTTCTCTCTTCTGCACTTTACACGGAAACGAAATTGGATGTTACATTTGCTGTGTCGTTTTACTTTGGTCTTCTCTTTCCCATAACAGAGAAAATGTCTTTTCTTTTTCTCGTTACTTCTTTCTCTTTGGATTTGTCTCTCCGTTTCTTTAATATTCATCCCGTACATACAGCGTTTGCTAAATTCTCGATCTCTTCCAGTTATCTATTTATTACCTTTAAAGCTGACTCTCTATTAAAGACTCTCTATTTTTTTTATTTAATATTAAATATTTGTAATTACACAAATACTTAACTAATTATTTTATGATAGATTAGATACCTCTTTTAGATTTAACTGACGAGTGGAATTTTTCTTTTAAATAAAGGACTATAGAAAAAA
The DNA here is from genome assembly GCA_034509805.1 of Sipha maydis. Lineage (NCBI taxonomy): Eukaryota > Metazoa > Arthropoda > Insecta > Hemiptera > Aphididae > Sipha > Sipha maydis. Next base: position 17,814 of record JASXSY010000153.1, read on the forward strand.
CCCCAATTAGATTTTGTATAATTTAATTGTTCATATACATTAAGATTATTAATAATTATAAATTTCAAAAAGTTGAGCAATTAGTTTAAGTTAATATATTTATAATTAAATTTGAATTACACGCCAGTATACACATTCTTTTAACAGAACAAATTACATTAAAATCTTTAAATAATGTCCATTATACGGTCAAAGTCTTAATTTCTCTATCACGAATATCCTGAATATACTGTTTTTTATAAAAAATGACTTAAAATTATATCAAACATCAATATATATTGCTTTTATTTTTTATTCACAATGAAATCCCTAAAAGATTCTTTCGTTCATTATTTACAGCACTTTTTATATTACTCTTTCTTTCCTTTAAATTGATTTTTGTTTAGTTCACTCCCACATTTAGATTTCAATCGTTTTTAATCCGTATTTATTTTTTATTTTTCTTATAACCATGTTTTATATTCATATTCATGTGAACTAACATATTCCACTATACAAAATATTTTATGTACGATTACAGTATCCTCATCTTCAGACCTTAGATGTTTGTCAAATAGTAAGTTTTTCTTGTTCTAAAGAGCCTGTCTTACTAACGCCATTCTTCTTATAATTACTTTCATGTTTTATTTACATTTATTATAATATTTTTGAGATAAGAAAAGTCCTCTACTTGTTTTATTATAATTTTTGCTCATCTTGAGATTTGATTATTTACTTTGAAGATAATCTTAAAATATTTTCAAGGTGGTGGTTTCCCTCTTGTCTTTTGCATTTCCATATTTTGACAATTGTCGATTCATTGGCCTATAAGGGTATAAGGGTATATCCTACTTAAAAGTTGAGTGTGTGCAGTTTCTCTTACCAAAGTAAAAAATATTTACTTTATACTAGGAGTGTGGGTCGATTCACAGAGATCGCCTGCCTAAGTATTTCAACCAGTATTACTCAAGACGCCGAGTGCCTTTAACTCAAATTATACATTTACTTATATAGCCCTGAAAAAAACTAAATCAGTTTTACCATAAATGCAAATAATCTATTTTGAAATTGCATAGTGCTATATGATTTTAAACATGTTTATATACATAGTAATATTAGAGAATTCAGTTGTACAAATATTTATTACAACTGTAATTATCAATTATTTATATGTGCATTGTTATCCTATTGAACTACTTAAATTTTTAACTATTGATTTATTTATTTATCGACTAAAATTCTATGTAATAATTCAGTAATTAATAAATTGAATGGGTTATTTGGAAAAGGAAATATGACCAATATTTTGACATATTCAGATTTTTATAGAATTAGTTATTTGTATCTAAATGCACTATATGAAACTATGTGTATTTTTACTTCATTTATTTTGAAAATAGAACATCAATCGGATATGTAAATGAGTTTTATTCCTATCCGATAAAATTTTAATTTCTGGAGATGTTCTCTTCTTTAAATAACTAATTGAATTATACTTTTATTGGGAATATTTGTATATATTAAAAAATAAACCATTATATGAATAAAGCTACATAATGTTACATAAATACATAGTATGCTTTTACTACTCTAAAATATTAAAAATAATTATTTAAATATTTATATTATAGTATATTATATTATTTATAGTTTATTTATATATTTTTTTTTTTTGTTTTTTGCAGAAAACTTTGCATGGTCAAGCAAATTATCTCAAATTTTGCAGTGGATTATTGTTGCAATGCTCTTTGTTGGTATTCCAAACTGAAGAAGTTCATAATCACGTTTTTAATATTTAGTACTCAGTGGACTCTCAATGATTAACTACAGTTATATTTAAATAATTATTACCCTAAAGCCATTAATTTAAGTAAATTACTTGAATGAATACGAAGAAAATTAAACACATCGTTATTAAATTATACCAGCATAATATGACAGAATGCCTTTAAATGTTTATGTGCTGCATAAAATATTAATTTTTAATTTGACTACGTTGTTAACAAGAAATTATGAATTTAACATGATAATTCAGCAACAATTATTTTAAGATGAACGTTATTACACTATCTAATAAACATTATATTATGAATGGAACTTGATTGATACTATTTTAATTCCCATAAAACAAGGGCGATAATAAATTATTAACTTTTAACAATGCGATGGCATTTGAAATTAAAATCTATATTTTATATTTCATTCTCCAGAAATTTGAGGAAACAGTGTTGAATTCATTTAATTTCAAAATCATTTAGAATGATATTTATTACAGTTTTTTGTTGTAGTCATTTTGTTTTTCATAACGTTTACTACTATAACAATATTAATTGCAAAGTTCAAATTTACTTTGAGTCTATTTAATTGATTTTAATACTATCGTATATCTTTATACTTTCATTTTTTTAATCTATAAGGTGGAAATTTATTTAAATTTAAATAATATTTAAGCTTAAACATAATCAAATCAAATAAATATCAATAAAATACGCATGAAAAATGTCTTATTAAATTATTTAATAATTAAGAAAAGAGATTAAATACACTATATTATAATACTTGATGTGAGTCATACTAATGATGTAGATTATAGTAATATTTATGAATAAAATCATAGTCATTTAATTCAATATAATCGTGAATGTCTAAGTTATTTATTTATATAATTAATACAATTATATTATTTTTACACCCTTAAAGTCCTTCGTGGTATATGCGCCTATTACCAGTATACCACACGCGTGCACATTCGTATTTTATGTTCACGATCTAGACTAGTTTTAACGATCAAGATTTACGAGGCAAAATAAGTCGTAAAGTGTTTAAAAACCCGCGAAACACTTATTAATCAAAAGGTAGAGTATTTATACTTATATAAATAAATGTGTGTGTATGTGTTTGTATATACATATTGTAATATACGAACGAATTTTAAATAATTGGCAGAATATTTAATATGGTGTACATAAATAAAACGGAATTAGTATACGGAACTGAAATTGTCGATTGCTTAATCTAGGTTGCACAATGTTTTGGTAATATAATGTATTTCGAAACATTTTGGAAACATTTAATGGGGAAACGAAAATAAAAAATGTTATACTGTTTACACTATGTACGGTAAGAAATTTCAGCAGTTACGCGCGAACGGAACATAATATAGTTTTGATGTTGAACATCCAATAATAGTATTCTAATAATATAAACTGAATAACAAACATTATAATACTTATTGAGTTGAAAATATAAAAAATAAGACTTTTTACTGAGATTTGTTCTCATTACTAACTATGCGTATTGCCGTTTTAACAATACACACACACACACGTTATTTCAATGACAATGCGAATATAACAACGTATGTATACACTATGACGTTTGGTTGTAACTGTTGGCAGAACGTATCGTATTTAATGATATACGTGTTCAAAAATGATGTCACAACAAAAGCTCCTACACTTTGAAAAAAGCCGTTTAACAAAATTTACTTATCATCTTCAAATACTACACTTATATTATGTACCATTAAAATGGCTGCGGTAGATTATATAAAATGACACGAATATGTTCAGTACAACATAATAATTTACAATCGACACAGTTCACGTCTTACAATTTTCATTCAGTTGTTAAAAATAATTATTGATTTTTGTACTGTTTGCGACGTTTAATAACACCTCTGGATTTACAACGAAAACATTTTGTTTCGCAGTTGTAAATTATACTTCTAAAAGTACATTGCTTAAAGTTATGCGTGAATATATTACTCTAAAACTAGTTTTACTACGATATCTATAGATTATTCACTGTACCTACATAACATTATACAAACTAAACATAATGAACATATAATTATAGGTAATTCTATACTTTTATTGCAGAAATGTACAGTTGATTTGAGGACTTTTATATGATTTTTTAAATATTCGTTAAAATGTTAATAGTATTATATGTTGGTTATACCATAAGCTGAGGAAATTATAAGAAATTATTAAAAATTGTTGAACATTTTATCATTAGTTACTTAGAAGGAGCTTCAGTTATACAGCACGAAAAGTTTTTGATTCAAATTTTTGAATACGACTAAAGTTTAAAATTTTAACCGAACCTATGATTGTTTTAAACATATTTCAATATCTACAATTTGATTTTAGTTTTTCAGCAAACGTAAAATGAAAATAGAAAAGTAAATTTCAGCATAAATATTAAACGCAACATTCTTGGCTAGCATATACAGTTGACTTTCGGTAATCTGGTTGATCGACAATCCGGTACGTCCAGTAATCCGGCAGTATTTTATCTTAAAATCATAATTTTAAACAAAAAACAAAAACAAATTATTATATTATATTATTTTATATTGTTTATAAGTTTTAATCAAATAAATAAAGGTTTTTCGATAAGTAAAAATCAGTTTTTAAGAGAAACTCCAGTAATCCAACAGTCCTGATATCTGTCAGATTATCGAGAGTCTACTGTAATACGAAAACATGTCAAGGTGTTATTGTACATTTTTGTGTATTGTTTGCTTTCTCTAGTGGTGGAGTAGGCAGACAGGTAAATTTATGCTTACAAATTTTTTACCTATCTCATATATACTTATTGTATTTTACTTTATTTGTTAAAATATAATTATGAAATTCAGGTAAATTAGATACTGTACGATCGTTAATGTAGTACAAATGTAAAGTTAGTATGTACGATGATGAAACTATTTTAATTCATGCTTATGGTATTTCAATTCAAATTGAAATCATTTTCAATGATATTTCTATTCTTAGATCAGATTTGAACATTAAAAATATCAATGGAGAAATAAGGAACTTAAACCAGATTCGGCTATTGATTGCTTAATTATTATTATTATTATTATTATTATTATTATTATTATTAATGTTACTCCATTAAACAGCTGTTAAACCAAACATTCAAATATTTTTGCAATTGTTTGGAACATTATTAGTTACCTCAACCAGGTTTTAACATTGAAATGATTAAAAACGTATCTACGGTCTACGATGTCAGAAGAATGACTAAATGGATTGACTTTGGCCATTATTAAAAAAAAAGAATAAATGAGGTCAAAATACTTAAGTAATTTTTCAAGAAGGCACCCAGAAAAATGCAATTAGACTGGAGCAAATGATGAGATACCAAAAATAAATGTTTTTTGGTGTTATAATAAAACCGGTAAGATAATGGTGACGGAAGTTCGCTCTTCGTTCCTTCATTCCTCGGAGTGGATAATGGTTGGGGGTATATTGAGTGTTAAAGAAATGATAACTCATTTTTTTAGTAAAATGGTTTTGAACAACGTTCCAATATATAAATTTAACATTTACAGTGTTGGGTAGTAACGTAACAAAACGTAACGTGTTGCTGTAACGCCATTATTTTTATAGTAATGCATTACGTAATTGTATTACAATTTTTACTGTATAACAAAAATATAATAGAAATTATTTTATAAAAGTAATTTCTCTGATATAACACCTAACAAATATGTATCTAAAATCCAATAATATTTTCAATAAAAATATATTGTTACTGTATCATATTTGATAATATGTAGATAAACAATTTTACTGATGAATGTATTTACCTACACAATTTTTTTTTCAATTTTAACTTGAAAGTAAAGTAATTTCATTAAAATTGTATTTAATTAAGCGATAGAAATATTTGGAACAATGCCATAATAATATATTGAGCTACTCTATGTGTTATTGCCGCATGCGTTGCGTTGTGATTGGATATTTAACTTTAAACTTAGAAACTCAAAATAATTTTAAAATTAAAATAAGTTTAGTTTCAATCTTAACTGGGTATCGAAAGGTTAGTTAACGTTTAAATTATGTCCAATAAAAACATTTCGATTGCTGCTGATGCTGCTGGAGAATTAAACTAACCTACTCCTTCAAAATGTAAATATTGAATGCACCCCTTAAATTTTGAACGTGAAAAAATAAATACATTTTATGAATTTCATGAAAATATATGTTAACACCCTGAAAAGTTTTTTGAGTATTATCGAACGTCTATCAAATATTCGATGAACTTTTAGTTAAACTTCACTAATATTTATCCAAAGAAATTACCAATATGCGTAATCCATTAAGTCCGTAATTCAGACTGACTTTAGTAATAAGGTAAGTACTTTTTAAAGTTAATGGCTAGATAATTATCAATAAAGACGTGCTTTAAACCTCTGCAGTTTAATTTTAATATTGGGAAGAGTACAGTAGCAAAAATTGTCAAAGATACATGTCAAATTTGTTGAACGGTATTACAGCCAACAAAAACGTCTCCACCGATTACGGAAATATGACTATACATCAAAAAAATTTAACATAAGTAAAAACTTTCTTAATTGCTCCAGGAATTCGATGGAAAGCATATTGATGTAAGAATACACAAAACTCAGGTTTATATTTTTTTAAATATAGGTTATAACATTCACTATACGTTTAAATATAGTGTCGTAATTAATATGTATTAATTTATACCTACATATATTGTTGCTATCTAGTGTGCCATTTATTTTTATTATTAATATTGATTTAAATAATTATAATATTAATAATACTCTTAACTTAAAGATTTTTTAATATTCTGTTTTCGGATATTAAAATGGTTATAAATGTAAATATGTACGTATATAGTATTCATTTTGGTTTCAATTTTAAACTGCTTTTTACAATTACTTTAATTCACACTAATTATAATAAAATAATAAAAATATGCTACATTTTCCTCCTTTTAAGTCGTTGACAATCAGGGGCGGATTTAAGGCACTGCGAACTATGCGGCCGCATAGGGCGGCAAAATTATGTTGAAAATTTATTTTGATTTTGTAAAATTAGTTACATCATTTTTAAAATTGTATTTATCACTTTAAAATCTTGAAATTGTGGATTTTGTATTTGTTTATTTTTAGCAAAATAATATTTATATTTTTCCAGGAACTCGTCTACGACAACGTCGATAGTATTGTATTATAGTTTATCTTATTGTTTAAGAAATGTCTCGTAATACTATAATAAGTAAAAATTGCATATTAGGTAGGTATTGAAAAAATTAATTTATTTGAGGATATTTTATTAAAGAGATAGTAAGTTTTTTTTTAGATAGGGGCGGAAAATTGTTAAATCCGCCCCTGTTGACAATTTTTCCCAATTGTCGTACAAAATTGCACAGCCGCAGAATTTTAAGACAACATTTTCATCTAATGTTCGGAACTAAGATTACATAAACTAGGTCTTGATTCAACCTCAATTATTAATTTTTCAAAATTAAAAATTCTTGATAGAACAAAAAATGAGCATATGTTTCAAAAAATAATTTTGTCGCCTGCATTTTGTACACACTTCGTGTGGTCGATATAATTGAAATACATTTGTTTCGAATTGTAAATGTTGTGCATTCCTGTCGCATCACCATAGAATGTTGCGGTGAAAACTTACCACGAACAACAATACCACGTCATGTGCCTCATTCAATTTAAAATTATACGTCACGTAAATAAACCCAATGCCTGCGGTAATAAAATATTTTATCATATGCAACAATAATCATAATAACCAAAAATAACAATATTATTCCATAAATACTTTTAAAAAAATGAGGTATTTTAAAAATTTTACATTTAAACTAAAAATGCTTAACTTTATCGAAAATTTTGTCAACTATAAAAATTTAATATCTTTGTTATACGATAAAAGTGTGTCTAATCATATTTATGACTAAGTATTATGAATAAGTTTAAAACAAGGAGTTAGATAAATAAATAACTAAAAGATGAAAGATGAAAGATTTTCCTTTAAATCGCATTTTTACAATTTTTACTCGATTTTTCGGCAATTCTTCCTCATTGTAAATGCTCCTTTATGTCCGTAGAAATAATTGAGATTTTAGAAAAATTACATCTTTAAGTACCTCCACATATCGATTTAAAATCTAGATCATTTTTAGATGAAACTTTTGGTTCAGTATTTATGTAAGAAAAAGTGTTCTATAGAAAAAAAAAAAGTAATAAGAAAAACTTGATTGTAAAAACATAAGATCCTTCAATTCACTCATATTTGTATCACATTTGTACTATCGTTAAATATTAATAGTATATAAATGATTTTTTAAAAAGTAAATAATAATAAAATATTATAATTACCTACTATAAACATTTTTATTAGAAATTGGTTAAGATATTAAATTATTTTGTTTTACCTCCCTCCTCATTTAAAAAACCTAAGTAAGTCACTGTATCATACTATATGTATCAATATTCAATTATATTTGTATTTTAATCACGATAGTCAAAGTGGCTTTCCACTATAATATTATAATTTATTAACAAGCGTATGATACTCGTATATCACTGTACCTCTTTATCTATGACTGCAACTGCATTCTGCTCTTATTCTCTTATATTTTTGTAATAGTAATTTCGAATAAATGGTTAAACATATATATATATTTTAACTATAAAGTTAAAATGCAATTGGTGGAGTATATTACAGTAAAAATGTCATCCATACTCGTATAAGTCTACGACGGCCAGAAAATTATGTTTCATTAGTATTCTAATCACGATAATATAAACTTCAAAAATGTACAACAGCTTGCTATATATATTGTACAGCTGCTAGTGTGTAGTGACTAATATATTTATCTCGGCCAAATGACTTCGATCTATTAACGTGGGCTCAATTTACCGTTACTGATTTATTGAATCCAGTGCTCCGTAGACATGGTCAAACATGGTAGACATGGTATATACTCGTATATATATATATAGACAATACTTTAAACGAACAGTATTCGCAATTTCTTAAATAAAAGAATCGGCGAAATTCATCGTACACGTGTAATATCGTAACGAATCGAAGTCTCGGCGATTATTTCGTGTCACAAATTTTCACAAAACCACTTATATGTTTCAATTGAACATTGTTTTTGGTATCGCAGTGGTTCTGGAACTTGATGGTAACTATAAATACATATGTTATATATATTTAAATTTTTATTATTATTAACTAATTTTAATTATTTGAGTTCGAATTTCTACACCAGGTGGTCCCATGAATGATGGGATGCTAGTTTTATTAATTGTGTAGGATCCGTGTATACTCAATTGTACGTTATTAATATATTATGTTATTTCAATAAATGATTTATATGATGTATATACAAATAACAATAGTTATTAGATAGAAGAATATAAATGGTGAGTAACATATATTATGCTGATATTTTATACTTTGTTCTGTATTATAATAAAATTATAATACAATATTAGTAAAATAAGGTACAATTATTATTATTATAACAATTATTTATTTCTATTCGATGTTCAAACTGTCCGGGTATAACCAAATTACCTGAGCAATGAATACATTGCCAAGTATTCCATATTGCACAATGATGTGTGTTTTTTTTTTTTTATTTGTGTCTGTTGACACGATTTGGGGCAGTAAAAATGCTTCGATTTCCTTATATAGCAACTTTTCTGAAAGGAAAGTGAATCTGGTTGGTACTTTGGGGGGTCAAAAGTAAAAAATTTCCAATATTTTTTAAATGCGACGGGAAAAACCCTAAACGATTTTGGGAAAAACGGAAGTTTTTAAGCAAAACCAGTTTTCGACATAATCAAATTTTTTATTTTGCTATAACTCAAAAACTAATTGATGTAAATAATTGAAATTTTCACCAAATTAGGTTCGCGTTCTCTATACACCATTAAACTTTCAAAGTATTTTGACTTTTATTGAGCTATTTATAGTAGAGCTCGCGATTTTGACCGAGTATTAACCAACACGTGTACACGGGTGCCGTGTACACGTATCTTAAATGTAATTATAACCGTGTAATTCAAATCCGGGTACACGTGTATTGATACACGTGTAATTATTCGAGAGTCCGTATATCTTAAATACACGTGTATTAAAATTTTGTATTAAATAATATTGTTATATTTAAAACTTATCGGCTGCAAGTATAAATTCCATGGTTGTTCTATTTATATCTTAACAATAATATATAGTTAGACGGTAAATCTAAAAACCCATATTTGTTATGAGTTACGTAATGACCGTAATCTGTAATGACCTTATAAGTGTGTAAAATATATATATATTATACTATTAGTATATGTTATATTATGTACAAATATTAATGCAAACACACGAATACACGGACTGTAGCAAATACACGAATACACGGACTAAAGCAAATACACGGGTACACGGATTTCAATATTCATTTACCCGTGTATTTTATTTACACGGACTTTAACACCGTTTTGTTAAAAACACGGATATCCGTGTTTTTAAATACACGTGAAATAGGGACCTCTAATTTATAGACAGTTGAAATTTTCAATTTTATTAAGTATTTTTTTTTAAAATAACGATAAAATTCTTTTGGCCGCCCAGAAAATCTTGAAAATTTAATACAAGGTTTCTTATAAGTTGTTCCTTAACTGATAAAAAAAAATCTAAAATCGTAAGTCACAACTTTTTTTTATAAGTGCTCAAAGTTCCAATTTATACGAAATATGTAAAAATTGCGAAAATTTGCAAGTTATTATGTAGATAAAAATTCATAAAATTTTTTCTGTTCATACTTAAGGTTCAAAATTTTCACACTAGGTTATCTATAAGCTACTCTAAAAAAATCTTTAAAAAAATTTCTACCAGACTTAGAGGAATAAATTTTATGACTGTTTGAAATTTAAATATTTACGAAATTGCATAAAATAGCGATTTATTCTCAAACGATTTTAAATATTTGTTATAATTCAAAAAGTAAAAGTCGCAGATTTTTGAAATTTCTACCAGCTATTAAGATTGGTATTTCCTTTATGTCATATTTTTTTCAAAATATAATATTGATTTTTAAGCGACTTATAGGCATTTAAAATATTCGATTTTTTTACATTTTTTTTATATAATCGGTGATAAATAATTTGGCTCGTACAAAATACTTGAAAATTTAATAGAAGATTCCACAGAAGTAGTTCTTAATGTCATTAAAAAATTATTAAAATCCATAGCCACAATTTTTTTTATAAGCGTTTGAACATCGAATATTGACATAAAATTACATGTTAAATATAATATAACGTTTAATATTCTAGACTGACAAATTATATCGATTTTTTTTAAATGCTCTAACTCAAAAACGAAAAACCGCAACAACTTGAAATATTCACCAAATCTTTGTATTGACGTTTTTTATACATGGTTAAGTTTTCAAAGTATTTTGATGTATTTTGACTTATTTATAGTCAATTTAAATTTTCGATTTTTCTAAATTTTTCGTTTCAAAATAAAATATACTTATTACAATATTTATAAATAACATTGTATTATATTCTAGTCAAACATATCATCTCCGTTCAGAATCGTTTTTCGTATACAATGATACCTATCATTGAATTCAAATTTAACAAATCCATTATAATGACCTATCCTATGAAGAGTCGCACTTCACCCCCAAGTGTACAGCAGAGCGAGGCCCATCCGGTTCTTTTTTTATTTATATTTCCTTATACATTTTTTTTATGAATTTCAAAGCACCCTTGAAAAACATATGTATTATCATGACGATGTTCTAATTAAAACTCTGACACTTATTTTACGTATTTTGATTGGTTTCGAATTTATAATTCACTTACAAATATTAATAATAAATTAAAATTTATAATCTTTTCGATAGTTACCAAGTCACAAAATCAATTATCATCGTTATGATATAATGTAACACGATATCAATAACCATTGCGGACACAATTTGCTCACGTTACCACTGCGAAAACATGATAGAGATTTTTTCTATTACTCGAGTAATACGAATTCGATTGTATTTCTTCAGATGTAATTAAGTATACGACTGAAATATAATCAGTTACACAATATAATTGATTTCAAACTGTAATTTACCAGAAGAAAAAACGTTGGACCTAATGTACTGCAGTACAATAATACTTCCGCTGTAAAATATCTTATACATTTCAAAAATATTCACTCGCAAAACTATAATCTTAACATATAATTCACAAAATTAAAGGAGATCGCTAGTAAAATAAACTAAAATAAAAATTAATTAACTGATCATGTAAACATGATATTTATATTTATACTTACATTTTATTAATTATATTTATTTTTATCATTATCTTTATATTTAATAGTTTAATTAAAATACGAGTATATAGCATGTAATGTCTTTGATTCTTTCGTCGAGTTAAAGTAAATTATGCGATTCTTCAATTTTGCGTTGAAAACATAACTAATTCAATATTAAATTTACATGCATGGTATCTTATAGAGGCTGCATGTTCTATGTAATGACACTCAGGAATTGGGCTACAATTCATCTTTTTTTAAAAGGCTTACAGTAATTGAGCCACTAAAATGTTACTACTTTATAAATTTTACCTATATATATATATATATCCAACAAATATTAATGAAGTTCATAACTATTTAGAAATAATTGATACGATTACCGACACAAAAAAAAAAAGAAACTTTTTATTAATAAGAAACAAAATTGACTACCTATATTATTTTTTTTTCACGATGACAAATTTAAATTTCCTTTGTCCATTAGAATTTATTAATGTTGACGGCACTTATGAATACTGTGCTAAACATATTAGTCAATTTTTTTCTATTCATGTTTATAAAAATAACTGATATGTTCCTTTAGTATTTTTTCTACTTCAAGACAATCAAAACGAAACTTATATAAATAAATTAATATAAATTATCCTTTATTGCTCTGATGCTGATTTACAATTTAAGCAACTCAAGTTATTGTTGATTTTACACAAGGATTTCAAGAAAGAATTAAGCATACATAGGCTGACACAGCAATTTTAGGATGTAGATTTCACCTTACGCAATCATAGTGGTGAAAAAATCAGGCAGTAGGCTAAAATAAAGATTATAAAAATAAAATTACTGAAATGGATAAATGGCTAGAAAATATATTTAGAATGTCATTTTTTCCTGAGCAAGTAGGTGACTACTTTGCAATGAATTTTATAAGTGTGATGCCATAAAATTATAAATTAACAACACTTTCGGATTATATTTTTAGGCGAGACACTTTTCGACCAAAAACGTACCCTTCCCTTTTCGGCCGATTTACTTTTCGACCAAAAAAATGTTATTAAATAATAATTATAAGTCTTTATATAGAAAAAATAATTTTTGCTAGTTATTTTTAAATATAATAGTAGGTTATAAATAAATCATGATAATAAGTCTTTATGTTAAACATATCATAAAAAAATATTAAAAAATATGTAAGTTGTATAAAATACTATATTGTATAAACTACTGATTATTGATATTTTATCTTGGCTGTAAAAGATAGTGACTCGCTAAAATACTTATAACAATCGGTCTGGGTACATTCTACATATACAACAACCTTTATAGTATTATGGTAGTTGCCATTTGTCATCACATCAAAATCAAACTCGGATACCACTATTTACGACAAAACATTATATTATATAAGTTATTGTTATAGGTTTTAATAATTTTCGATTTGTATAACATATATATTGTGTATTATATTCAACTTTTTTTTTGGTCGAAAAGTGAATCGACCTTTTTCAAAATTTGGTCGAGAAGTGAATCGGCCGAAAAGAGAAGGGTACGTTTTTGGTCCAAAACGGCCATGCCCATATTTTTAATACTTATATTTGTAACGATACTACTTTTCTTCCGCATATATATATATATTAAAAATAAAACTCGAACTACAATTATTGTCATCGATTCTTTTCATACAAATTTGAAAAATTTCTAAATGTCACATCCCAATATTTATAATTTTTTAAATGTTCCATTGCAACTTAAATTAGAAATTTATATTAAAACTAGGAGTGTATTTTGGAGTAGTAGTACAATAAAATTTGTAGGAGTACAATAAAAACAATAAAATGAACTTTAGTTCGACAACATTTTTTTTTTAATGATATTAAAAAGTACGAAGAAGGGAGAAAAAACCTATTTAAATTTATGAAATCTGTATGGAATTTTTTTGAGTGCTAAAAACAGTCGATTTTTAAGGAGTTTAGTGTAGGCCAATATAGACAATAATTTTAGTGTATGCGTGCAAACCGTACATGTGTGTAATTAGTAATAATTATTAGGGTTAGTGCACCTTATCACACGTAGGTACGCTACACATTTATTAATTGACGAATTGTATTTGTATTTGTTAGATGTTAGACAAATAATAATAATTAGTTATTAAACGTTATATATTCGTATTAATCTTATACTTTTGTACTAAATAAGTACTTTACTATATCGTAAGTACTATTACACTTGTAATTTTATGGTGCAATTTCAAGGTACACTTTAAAAATATATATTCATTTGTAACACAATATCTGAGTAGTAAAATGTAATCAAATATATTGTATGAAGCAGATAGTTAAAATGTGGCCCAATTATCGACCATACTACTATGTGGTACTTTGTAATTACTATATATTACAATAATTACTATATAACACTTTGTAATAAAATATAAACCAGAATAATATACGCAAAACCTCGAGCTTTGAAAAAAAACCAATAGCGAGGAGAGTAAAACAACCCAATTAAAATATAAATTAAAGGGTTAGGTCGAATAACAAGGCAGTTCCGTTTTTCATATTCTATAGGAGAGAATTTTTATGAATTTAAAAATACACGAAGGTGAAATATTTGTTTTTAATGTTGGAAATTGTTGTTAACAAGGATACTTATGAGTTGGTTTATAATTAAATTCTAAGTTATATTATGCAATATTTTTTACTGTAGTTGTCTGATGTTTCCGGCAACAAAATGTATTAATATTTTGCGTTATAAGTCATAACTAATATTATTATAATAGGTATAAACAAAAAAAATATTTTGGTATAAATAAAATTTCGAGTAATTATATTTAAGAATTAATTGAGTAACTAAGTTGAGTGACTTTTAATATTAATAATTCGGAAAAAAATGTATATACAGTAACTTTTATTTAAAAAAAATAAGAACCTGTAATATGTGTGTTATTGCAGATAATAATAATATTATACTGGAAGACCGTTCCGTGCAAAAACAAAGTAAGTTCGGAACTGTTCTGTTTTTTCCCGGAATACGAACAGACAGTTCCTTTTGCATTATATCTGCCGAAATAATAATAGGATCTATCTGATTATTACATAGAAATTATAGCCAATTTTTATCTATCAAAATATGTAAAACCTTCAATATTGAAAAAAATTTAGCTGCTTAGTTATTTTAGCCACCGAGTTCTTCAATTAAAATAATAGAAATAATGAAAGTGCAAAAGCTAATCGTTAATTTATGTTACAAAAAAATACTATCATTGGTTGTATGTATTGCTCAAATATAATCAAAGACAACTAACTACTTGACGAAAACAATCAAATTAACAAATGAAGAACCGATAAAGAAAAATATCGAGCAACATATATAAATACTCTGGATCAGTATTGAATTCAGACATATCCAGCTATAGAAACTCTAACTGTTAATTACTAACATCGTTTTACATTGTTCATGTTGATTTATTCAATATTAATAAAAAAACCGTAGTATCATCACTATTAATCTTAATTTTGTATTGAATACTATTATTGACACTTTATATTGTTACACTTTCTAACTAAATACGAAGCACGTAACAACACTTGCACTGCGTGGATGAAATTGGTTTGACGGATTTTAATTTTGTACTCGAATTATGATTAATATACAAGTTTACTAGGTTTACTAGGTTTACAAAGGCGAATTTGAATGTTTCAATTATTTTTAGTGTCATTATGAATAATCTAAATCATGTGCGTAGTATACATGGGGCCATAGGGCCAACAGTACCCTGAGAAACTTTTGTAGCCCCCTCATGCTGTTTACTTAAAAGATTTTATCTGAAATTATAGTTTTAAATATTATTATAATTATATAATAATTATAATATAAATGCAGAAAATATTAACATCTAGTCAGATTTAATAATTTTATTTTGATTGTTTTATCTTTTTTGTATTGTAAAATAAAATACAGAATTATAACAAGTCAAACATAAATTATTTTTTCTGGAAAATGTTCTCTTTCCCTTTAATTCAAGTTAAATATAAAGAGTTTATGGAATACATTTTTTTAGTACTATATAGCCCCCACTGATAATATGAAATTAATAAAAAAATATAATATTTTTAATCATCGATATCACAGTTGAAAAAATGGATTTTCCAAATTCGCCTCTATTGAAACCTCAGTAAACTCAGTTTTAAAAAAAATTGAAATCCGTCAAACCAAATTCTTTCGATTATGTCTGACTTTTTGGTTTAAAAAAATGTTGCTTAAAGTGAAAAAATTTGATCGATATTTAATATCTCCATTAAAACCCGCACGTACGAAAGTAAATTGTCGACGAATATCAATAACAATCGACCGACTCTCTGGCGGTATGCGGGTCTACCGTTACAATTCCACGAATCACACGAGTGAAATTTCTTGATACGAATAATGTACAATGTATACATTTGTGCCTACATATTATACACCGATCTGTTACGTCGAAATTGTTCAGTTGCTTATATTTAATAAAAATGCATTGTTAATTTTATCAGTGACCCGTATTCCGGTGATTATTAATCAATAAGCAGAATTCGTTTAGAAATATTGATCGAAGAAAGATATTGTTATTTGCAAATCATTTTTTTTTTTTAAAGAATTCGATTGGTTCAAGTAAAGTTAAGAGTGAGGTATACATATTTAAATTAATTATTACACCGTTTCATCGTACACTTTATAGATAAATCACACTTTTATACATATGTATTTCGGTGTTCGTTATAGAACGAAGGATTTCTTATAACTATGGCAGAGGATTTGAAGCATTTGCATATTTGTTTTGCACAGTCACAAAAATAGAGTACAAAACAAATACGTTTCATGCTTTCATAAATCTAGTTTTGAAATTTTATTTATTAGCCCTTTTTGTTTTTAGGGCATATTTTACACTTTTATACGCTATTTTATACTTTTTGAGACATATTTAACTTAAATCGATTTTTTCCAAAGTGACATTTTTATTTCAAACAATACAGTCAAAATGTTTGGATAAAAACTTATTTATTTTTAATTTTTGTGGTATAATATGGTTTTTGACTGTCCGCGGGCACACATTTTTCTTATAAGCGATAACGATCTAACGTCATTTCTTTACAGAAAATTAAGAAAATTAAGTAAAATTAATTTTGTTTATTTAGCTGTGGTATATAATATATTTAAATTATCTTATTATTTTGAATTGTTTTAAACGCTATTTATTTTCTTAATACATTTAAATAAAAAGGCTAAAAAATGTTTAAATGCATAAGTGCTTGCATATTTAGAGCTCTTTTAGAGTTAAAAGTTCTCTGCCCTACTTATAATGTAAAAAAAATAAAATAAAAAAAAAAAAAAAATACTTAAAGTAATGAAAAAATTAATGTATACTACTTGTGTTCTGAAGAATCGTAAATTTTGGTAGGTATATTAAGGATAAATTAGGTATATGTTATGGTTAAATGGTAAATTACCTATTATTGAAAACAATATTTATACCCGCATAATTTGTTCATTGTTTTCAATCAAACAGGAACGAATTCCGTAGGTGAGGTTGAGGTTCGGGAACCAAATCGGTACCAACCATTTAGTGTCGACAATGAAAGGTTTCTAGAAAAAAATGACTGAAAGCGATTAGACTAGCACACACACTTATGTTTGTTTACTTTGCACACACAAGTCACTTAAAAGTCCTCCTGTTTAATTGCTTGTATTAATTTCCTTGAAACATGACTAACTGGAGCCTCCTTAATAGTTTCTCTTTCGAGAGACTCGCCCAGAAAAATAAAATTGCTTAGTTTACTAGATAATCATAAGTAGCTAATTTATACTAATATTTTTTTCTTTAATATTTATCTGTAAATATTTAAGTTCACTGTGGTAAGATGTACTTATCAGTACTATAAATATTTATACCAAACTGAGATTATTATTTATTCAAGTTTAATTGATATTAAATTATTTTACGTTACGATTTCAATTTTTAGCAAATTATGTTTCCTTCTTATACAAGAAATTATCAGAAGACATACATCTAGCGTTCAAAATAAAACATACTGTCGTGATCGTAATGATAACACTCCGTTAGAGAGCGCACAGGATTCGTGTGTATGTTTCAGTCATCGTTCAACAGAGTACGTTACTGTAAGCGAAACTGACAACTTTTTTACGTATACTATTATTAGTGCGTCATTTCATATAAAAGTATAATTCACGTACTATTTCATATTAACGTTTCTAATTGTTACTAATATGTATTGAATTACTTCTAAAACATAGAAAATACCTATTGTTCTTTTACAATTTAAATTTTTAATATTATTTGAAAAACTCTTCGAAAAATAAAGGTAAATAATTTTCGTATTCATTGTTGAGTAAATTTCAAAGAAATATCGTATGCTATAATATGTCTGCATAGTAATTAGACATAGATACCGCTATCTTTGCAAAATTAACTCCGGTAAGGTTACAATTTTCTTCAAATATCGATACTTTATAATATGATGTCATATTTCTTGATAAAGTTATGTCGTAACAGTATGTATCATCATAGTACTACAAACAAGTAATTTTTCGTGTAGAAAATTAAAACCACATAATGTTTGTACAGTAATATTAAACACTCTACTGTACCTATATTGAAGCATAGTGTGAGAGTAGAAAAATAGAAAATAGGATTTGGTGACAGATTTTTATCGTAGTTTAAATATAATTAAGTACAAAAAAAACAAGGTATAATAGATAAATGAAAAGTTTTAATATTCCATGAACTAATCGAGTCGTTAGGCGTTGTATGAAGTATTATTATGTATGATTAATAATAATAATAGATAAAGTATTATTAATAATATGGATATAAATTAAATATAAAAGTGAGTAATGTTGTGGGTAATATAAAAATGACTGAAAATCGAATGAGAAAAAAACACATAGTACACATAGTACACAAGTACATTAGGTGAGTATAATATTATCGATTATGATCGTTGTACAATTATAAACGATTATTAATTTTTCTCTAACCAAGATACTTAGCCATTATTAATTTTAAATAATCTTAGAAATTATAGGTACCATATGAAATTCGGGCTTAGATGTTTTTTGTTCTTCTTTTTCATTCGCCGCTGTCATCTCACTCTTCCAGCTGATCCGAATTCGGCGACAAGTTGCTGTTCTCATCATTAGATATCATATTCTGGTGATGGATTGATGTCAAGTCTACGCAGATCCTTACGTTCATCCAACGTACGTACGAAGTTAATTTCCTTTTTTTCTTCATGATAAATCTGACGTATTTAGTAGATCTTAATACCAAAAGGACAGGACAAAACACCATGTTGCGACCCAAACGCTCGACCGCCACGATTTTGGATGAGGATATATTGAAGACTCTCAGAAAATCGGCCATCGCGTTATACAACGAAGTAGGCGTCTCAGCGCCAGATTCCGAGTAGTTGAAGATTATCAGATTGTTGTTCCTTCGAATGCGTCCCTGGACCTCGGCGGCTAATTCGTTCAACTGTATTTGCATGTTTCTCACGTCGTTTTTGATTATTTCGATGTCCAATGCCATGGCAGATTTGTCGGCCAACGCCTGTTCCAATTCGGACCTCAAGAGCGCTATGACTTCCATCGCCATCGCATTCGACCCCGACGAACCATCGTTACCGCGTGAAACGACGCTTTTTTCAAAGTCACTTAAGTGCAGCGCATCACGTGAGCAATCCGAAATCGCCTCCGAACCGGGCGAAACACTCACCGCCTCGGGGCTTCCATCCACTTCGCTACGCACGTCCGTTGCATCCCTCTCCTTGTCGTTCTCGGATTTTGGGTTCGAAGTGGACGAGACAGGTCCGCAGGCGATGACACCGGTGTTATCCATTGTTCGGTTCGGTTTTCACGCGAAACTGTACGTGAGGGCTGCGCGAAAAATGCGTACGTCTGCAGTCGATCACGGCTGTCGATCGGATACGGTGTTTCTTGCCCCGTCGACTGTGCCCGGGCACCGTGGAAGGGTTGTCGGAAACGACGGTTTTACGGTCGAGTGTTGAAGGTGTGCCGCGTGTGCTACCTATGCTGACGAGCGTAAGACTGTGGTGAGAAATAATTTCCAGCGATTAGTGGCGACAATCCATTTTCGTAATGACCGATGGCCGTGGGCAGCTATTTGTAGTCAAAATGTCCCATGTAGGTACATTTCGTTACAACAAAAACGTTTTAATTACACCGCATTTTTTCAATACCCGATTCTTAATGGCCGGACGCTCATTGTATTACTGAAAATATAAGTATAACACATTTACCGATCATTAGCCATCGTCTCATAAGAAATCCAGGATGCAGAGAAATTTTAATCTTAAGTATTTTTTAAATATTTTTTTTAATGTGTGTGAGTCGAGGAATAAATGGACACAGGCAGTCCCATTAATTTCATCCAGCCCTTAATCCTAAGTATCACTAGGTATCATCCATCCAGTAAGATAATTTAGAAAATAAATTAAAATGTTTGCTTGAACATAGTTCATTTGAAAAATACACGAGCCACCGTAAATCATATCAAAAAAAATTTAAATTCGTCTCCGTGCGATGAATCAAGAAAAACATAGAATTTTTCAAAATTTTATTCCGGCTACAACATTTTCTTTTTACTATTTGAAACGAGCCTTTTTGACCAATATTCGCTATGCGTCAGACAAATCTATACGATGAAATCATCATCAATTAGACGTACATAGTAAATTTATTTTTAACCTGTTATCCGTATATCTAGATAGACATAATTTATGGTAAATTAAAATCTACAGAACGTTCGTATATGCGTTGTAAACACTAAACATCACTCGTATGCCGAGTGGCACTGCGCAGCTCACCGATTTTGTACGTGTAATTAATTAATAGATGACATGGAGCATGGTTTAAAATCCAGCCATGGGGGGTATTTATAATTTAAAAAGCAATTCACTGTCTTGAAGTACGTGATTTTAACGATTGGATAGCGATCACGCACTGGGGACGTCTGTAGTACAATTATTAACGTGGATATCGTTTATTCACAAGAGAAAAAATATTAGATAAAATAATATTTTTGTCGACAAATAAAATAAAACTACACTAGAAAATAAAATTATGTTTAGAAAAAGTGGAACATATAAAATAATTATTGGAATTATTTGGACCTACTGATAAAAAACTCACTAAACACGGACTGTGAGGAATTAGTTATTTTGAACATCACAAATCTGAAAAATAAAAACTCTATTATACATAAAATACATTAAAAAAATAGGACTTTAGATAAACCAATTTTTTCGTGTTTTGGTTGCACTAATCACTTGTTGTTAATGTAAACCCGTGTGTTGGTTAGTAAAACATTAATAGATTGTTGATTCATAATAACCCAACTAACATCAAACTGGTGTTGCATTAACACCAATTGGACCAAAGCTGGAAAACGACGTGCGAATGTGTATAACATTGGCAACATATGGTGTTGAATATACTTCAGATTTCTAAGTGTGTAAAGTACATTAAATACTGTTAATGTATTTTAATATTATATTATATTATACAAATCATACTCGTATTTTAGTAGAAATTACTGCACCTAATTTGAACGGTTAGTCGGACCAGAAATTTTCTAGTTAAATCCTTTTGGTCAATAATAAAAATAAATCATTGACTCGATTGCAATAGGTTGTGCAAATATAAAATAAGACGCATGTATTTTTATTATTGTAAGCTATTTTCCTCCAAAAATTAGATACTATTTTCCTCTACTGTCTATTTTACTTCACTTCCATTTTCCATTACTTACCGCTCACCATACTTTACTATCCATTTTCAAATAAAATACTTATTATTTTTGAACTAATATTTTATAAGCACACATGAGTATTTACTTGTACTTAATTTTCGTAAAATATATATATGTAGTAGAGTTAAGTGTGAATAATTGATTATTCATTTATATTGAATAAGCCAATATCGATAAAATATTCAAAGCTAATATAGTAATATAATATACTCAGCGGCCCACACATCAAGAAAACGCAAGTCACAGATCAAAATATTTATACTGTACTATTACAGCAGTAACAACCCACTAATAGCAACTAGTATCATACTGATATCATCATACATTAATTATAAATATATGTGTGTGTATATATATATATTTATAAATAAAAAAATAAATAAATATATATATATATATATTGTATGATATAATTATCATACAAACATAAAAAATATATTTGAAGAAAAATTATATTTATTTGTGGAGGAAAAAGGAATTAAAATTTTTTTTTTTGAGGAATGTAAACAATGGAGGAAAATGGTTCCACCCGCATGTATAGCAAGTAAGGCAAAGGAATTTT